>JANHGL010019852.1:48060-62092 GCA_024611195.1 Ceyx melanurus
AAGGAATGAGATTTGTTTCTTGGACCACATTCAGCTTGATTAGAAAAGTAGCTTGAAGAGCTGCATGGCTTCATATTGAAACATTAAGATAAACCACTAGGTCTTGAAGTTTTTATGAAAATTGTTTATTAAAATGAAGCCTTGATAATTTTTTTATGACCGTGTTTTGTTACAGAAGATTCTGAGAATTTTGGACTTTGGCCCTCATCATTACTCTAGATTTCTGAATGTCTGCTACATTGAATTGCTGCTTCTCTTCTCCAAAGTGGAAACTTCTCATCAGTTTTGGAGGCTGTGTAGGCTGTCTATCATCTCTTATTGATCATTAATTTTTTGACTTTTTTTAATCCTACAGGCCTTAGTCTAAACTTCTTGGCAAGTACAGAGTATGTGTAAAAAAGGAGGAAGAGCAGCAGTCTGACAGAAAAGGCATTTACTGTTTCCAAGTCCATGACATCTCTGAAATCTAAGCATTCACAATCTTTTCCCAACACATGTTTGATACCCTTTCTGTAGCTCTCCTAATTGCATTAAAACATATTTCTACATTATGTCATATGTAAAGTTCTCAATGCATGTCATATGTAAAGATGGGAGCTCTATAAGTGCAAGTGATTGGAGCTGAAGGTTTCTGGTTGCCAGTTCAAAGCATCTTTTGAAATATATTTAAAAAAAATAAAGATTCTGTGGCAAGATCCTGAGTCTAGAGGTTCCGTTGCATCCATTGGAGAGGAAATCTGTGGTAGTCCTCACCTTCATAGGTAGGAGGAGTAATGGATGGCAACTTGCCTTCTTTGACTGGTGCTTGAGTGTGTGCAATCATTATATTCTGAGCAAACAAAGCCTAACCCAGCAGTACATGTGCTTGCTACTAGGAAAGGACTAATTTCACACAATGAATAATGAAGTCCAGTGAAGTGGGTCAGAATAAAGATTGTTTGCATTTAAATAAGCAAAAGATAATTGAGGTGTGTTTTTAGAATGTTACACTGGGTTTCCAAAGATCCAGTTCCTTGATATCCCCAAAAGAGAGAGACTGAAAGCAGTTATTAAATAAAAGACATCAGAATTGATTAGCAATTAATATAAATAGGAAACCAGGAATTGCAGGAAACTGTGGGAACTTCCTGAAGACACAAACACCCCAAGAAAATACCCCCCTAAACACCTCATAAAGGAGGCAAGATACATCATCTGTCTAGAAGAGGCAGTGCTAGTGTCTTCATGTGGGGAACAAAGGGAGTTTTAGCATGAGGCTGATCCATCATGGAGTGGAAGAATTTGAATGGCAAAGTGTTGTGTAATTTTTGTTCCATATTTAATGAGAATAGGCAGGAATGATAAATGTGCTCATACCCTAGAGGGATAATGAAAAAAAAACCTTCCACTCTTGACAGTAACTGCAGATTAGGTTAAACAGATTTAAAAATAGACATTCTAAAATCATGCAGGAGTTGAAAAAGAACTGGCCAGGAAATCTTCTGGGCTCCTATTATGTCTTAAGAGTAACTTGATTCCTGGGTGAGATAATGTATGTCCCTGGAGGCAGATGGCCTCAGGGGGGACTAAACAGAATGAAGTATGGAAAGTAGCACTGCCTATTGATCCTAGGGTAGAATAATGAGATAGTAGTAACCAGGGTTTGGTTATTCAAGAATTTAAAACTGATGATTGC
The DNA here is from genome assembly GCA_024611195.1 of Ceyx melanurus. Taxonomy (NCBI): domain Eukaryota; kingdom Metazoa; phylum Chordata; class Aves; order Coraciiformes; family Alcedinidae; genus Ceyx; species Ceyx melanurus. The sequence continues at coordinate 49,736 of JANHGL010019852.1, forward strand.
AGCAAATGAATGTGTATTTACAGAAAGTTATAATGGTTGCATCACACTTAGCATTTTTTAATTTCTTTGACATGAAGGTACAATTACTTGGATCCTTGTAAAATATTGGACTTCAAGGTACTGCCTTTAAACAGCAGAACATTACAGAAGTGCCAGAGCACATATGAAATGGATGAGAAATAATTTTCAGAGTAACTATAAATAGTTTTTTTGTGACTATTTCAAAGATGACTTCTTGACTTTAAGCCACTTTATTGATGACTTGAAGAGGAATGATAAAAAGCATATTGATGAGACTTGTAGAGGATGAAGGTGATAAATAACCAGGAGGGATGGGTTTCTATGGCCTTTTTGGAAGATGGGCTTTCAATATTCACATCAGTGTGGACAAGCATGAAGTTATGGATACAGCTTGCTAGTTTGAAGTGATAAACTTCTTTCCTGAGAAGCTGGATTCCTGGGAAAAGCCTGAGTCATGGGTAAATAGCTAAATGTGAGCCCTGGTACAGTTGAGTGGCCAAAAGAAGTGATGTGATCTGTAGTTAGAGCTGTGGGAGTTCTGAGGAGAAGTAGAGAGACTGTCTAACGCCTCTGCTGAGTCCTGCTTCAGCATCAGATGCTCTTTCCTTGTGTCCATAGCAACACTGAGCATTTAAACATGGTTCAGTGAAAAGTCCTAAAAGAGAAAGCAGAAAAATCAGTTTAATGAAAAATTTGCTGACTGCAGTGTTGTTGCTTTATCAAGGAGAAGGCTGAAGGAATAAACTCCATTCAGGCATTGGGTGTGGCATACACTAACCATAGAATCATGAAGAGAATCATTGAGGTCTTTCTCAACCTCATGATCATCAACTGTAAAACCAACATCATCATGACCACTAAACCATGTCCTGAAGTGCCACATCCACATGTTTTCTGGATCACCTCCTGACATGGTAACTACAGCAGCCTGTTCTAGTTCCTCACCACTTCCAGCATAGAAGTTTTTCCTAATATCCATTCTAAATCCCCCCTGGTGCAATTCAAGCCCATTTTCTCTTATTGCTAGTTGCTTGGGAGAAGAGATGATTCCCTCCTTGCTCCAACCTCCTCTCAGGTAGCTGTAGAGAGCCAGCAAGTCTCCCCTCACCCATTCTTCTCCAGAATAAACAATCCTAGTTCCCTTAGCTGCTCCTCATAACATGTGTTCTCCAGACCAGTAACTGGGTGCTAGAGCTGGAGGAATTCAGATGAGTGGAAATTAATAGGGTAACAACTCTGTAACCAGCTAACAAGCTTTATGGTGGTTTCTCAGTTGTTGGAAAGAAATGAAAATGAAATGTGTTTCTAACAGATAGGTGCTGAAGTTCCTGCTCCTAGAATTGAAGCAGGAATTAATTCAGGGAATTATTATAGCCTGTATTATTCATAAGGTCAGACTAGACAATCAAAATAATTTCTGTTGGATTTTAAGGGAAAAAAAAGCTCTGTAAATGAGTCTGAATTATTAAAGTACAGTCTTCATGGCTAGTAGAGCATGTCCTGGCTTGCTTTAGTACTGTTTTAATTGTGGGGAAGGTGTGTGTTACGTGGGCCAGACACCCTGAGGTGAGCTCTGGTCTTTCTGACATCACTGTGAAGCTGCTGTTGGAATTTTTTAGTGGCTGAAGAATGTAATGTTTTCATACTTCATGGAGTTCAGGAAATTGAGCTGATCTGCTGGAAGTCCTGAGAGGTTGCAGTCCCAGCTGCTTGAAGAGAGTTTGTTTTCTGGTTGATGGCAGTAGCTGAAGTCAGCCAGGGAGCTGAGCAAGGAACTTTGTAGCTCAGCTGGGAAGAGACCTGTTGGTGTCTGATGTGTAGCTCTGGACTTGAGACTGTGCTCATCTTTAGTTAGATGTCTTTATGTGCTACAAAATTACTACTTGTTTGAGCTCTTTGAAGTGCTGGGTTATTAAGTTTATAGGGAAGTAAAATAAAGCAGTAATTAGTGTAGAATTATATTACTTTTCTGTGGTGCTTTATTGTTACCAGTCAATATACAGTGGACTTAACACAGGGAAAGAAAAGAGAACTTTCACAAGCATGAGTTATTCCATAAACTGTTGTCTATCCTGGCAATCACTCAGCTGCATAACCTTGGCAGAGGGATTTTCAAGCAACTCCTACCTCGTTTGGTTTTTGCATCTACAGAATGATGACAGGAGTGTTGTTCTTTCTGCCCGTGGCTCACGATGCTTTGGCAGGGCCCACACCAAATCTTTTTAACTCTGAGTTGACACCAACTCTTCTTGTAAAAGCACTGCCAGACCATTTATAAATACACTACAATGCTTTGAAGCTATGGTAACTGTGCTGTTTTCTTCCAGTTGGCTCTGCAGTGTGTGTCAGTGGCCAGGGAGCTTGTCCTACTATTAAACACTGTAACATCAGCGACTGTGAAAACGTTGGACTTTATATTACAGACCATGCACAGGTATTGTTTTCAATATCAGGTTTTTTTAACTTGGATAAAATTCCTGTTCTTGATTCTAGCCTTAATTTCCATTTCTCATTTTGCAGGGAATCTATGAGGACAATGAGATCTCCAATAATGCATTAGCAGGGATTTGGGTTAAAAACCATGGCAATCCCATTATCAGACGGAATCACATTCACCATGGACGTGACGTTGGGGTTTTCACTTTTGACCATGGCATGGTAAAGTATATGCATGCTTAAAAAGAAATAAACAAGTGTTGCATAGTCTTCAAATTCTGCCTGTGGCTGAATTTTATTTTTTTTTTAAACAAAAAAACCACCTCATGCATTTATATATGAACTTATATAAAATTTTTAAGTATGCTTCCTGTTCTTCTCTTGCCCTTCTCTGGGCAGCTTCAGTTTAAAGACAGTTTTAGCTGAAAGAGGTTGAAGCAAACTTTTTGCAGTTGATTGGCAGCCTGCTACAGTGATTTATGTTGCAGTGACAAAATACCTCTTGCAACAGGATGTAAATAGGCTTACAGGTACACTGTCACTTCATTCCTTTTCCATTGAAACAGAACAAAAAGGTGCTGAAAGACTTAAAAATGAAATAAAATGCTCTGTGAGGATTTAGTTAGTCTTATTTTAATGTTAAGTCTCTGAAACAGGCTATGCTCAACTTCTCTTGGAAGAGGACTTTTCTAGCATGGTGTTGATTGTGGAATTTTAATGCATAAATCAGTTTCAAAATCCAGGCCTTCTTTCGTAAAAATAATTCTGTGGGATGAAGGTGATCACTTCCATATGCATGTGAAGTAGTGAGTAATGATTTTGCAGAGCCCTTGAAATAAATAGAATTACCACTGAAATAAAAAATTACTATTTGGTGATTTGTTTTAGCAAAATATTCTACATGTCCTCCCAACAGTGCCAAATCATTGTTTGTCCTGCTCCAATGACAAGTCCCAGTTGCCCCCACCCAGCTGGCAAAATGAGCAATTTTCTTCTAGTCACTCATAAAATGGGAGATGTTTAAGGATGCTTCCCACAGAGTGCAAGAGCTCTTGATCCTTATGTGCAAGAAATCAGGGAAGGATGGGAAGAGCTCAGCATGTCTGAGGTGAGACCTGCTGGTCAGGCTAAAGAGCAAGGAGGAGCTGCACAGGCAGGTGAAGCAGGGACAGGTACCCTGGGAAGTGTGGGGACACTGCTCTGTGTGAAGCTGAAGGCCCAGCTGGAGCTGGACTCAGCAAGGGATGCAAAGAATAAGATAAGATGGGCTTCTACAAGCATGTCAACCAGAAAAGGAAGGTCAGAAGAAGTGTATCCCCCAGGTGAGCAAGACTGGCAAATGAGTGAGAGCAAATAGGAAGGCTGATGTACTCAATTTTTTGCCTCAGGCTTCCCTGGCAGCCTCTTCCCACAGCTCATGAGTGGATGGTCTGCAAGGTGGGGATTAGAAGAGGCAAGATCAGGTTCATGGCCACCTGAGAATCCTGAACATCTAACCTGAGGGAGCCCTGAGGGAGTTGGCTGGCTTGAAGTCCAGATGGAGATCAGTGACAAGTGGTGTCCCCCAGGGGTTTGTGTTGGAACCAGTGCTGTTTAGTGTCTTCATTGGTGACATAGTGGGATTGAGTTTCTCAGCTTTGCAGGTAACACCAACCTGTGTCTAGATTGGATACACACTAGTTTTGTTAGAGGGATGGTGATGGGACACTGGCCCAAGTTGCCCAGGAAGGTGGTAGATGCCCCATCCCTGGAAATACTCAGGGTCAGGTTGGATGTGGCTCTGAGCAGCCTGATCTAGTTGAAGATGTCCTTGCAGGGTGATAGCACCAGATGACCTTTAAGCTCCCTTCCCACTCAAAGCATTCTGGGATTCTGTGAAAATTCCACACAATAAAAGGACAAAAATATGCATGTGCAAAGTGAATATGGTGAACTAAATGTCGGTGTAAATAAGGGATGCTGAAGATAATACTGCTGAGTGTCAGATCCAGTGTAACAGCCCAAATCAAGATGTTTGCAGATTCCCTCTTGCCTTCACTAGGATACCACAGGGTTTGATGATCTTGTTGTAGGTGTTGGATGCTGCAGGACCACTTGGTGATAACTTTGGTGACAGGGAATAATAATAATAATAATAATAAGCTGTAGAGTCAGTTGCTTTGGGGGTTGCATTTTAAACTGTACTGTAGATCAATAGGAGCCTCTTCTCTGCTGTGCTGCCTCTGAGGAAAACCTCATCTGTGCTCAGAAAGCTGCTTGGTCAGCCAAACCAGTGCACATTTTACATGCTCTGAGGTACTTGAGTATGTTCCCTTCTGTACATTGTGTTCTACCTGCCATACTGTGAGCCCAGCTACAGCTGAGTATGTGCTAGGCCTGTTCTTTGGCAAGATGTCCATAATTAGAGCTGGTATGTTATGTCCACAGATGTACTTTGGAAGTGTCTTTTCTCATTTAAGTAGTGGTTTTGCTGGTACATCTTCTTTAGTGTCTCAGAAAGAGAAATGCTACTTGTAAAAAATACTTGTAAAAATGCAATGTAATGGCAGTAATGGCTTTGAGGGACTGAGACAGAGGAGTCCTGACTCACACTTTTGCAGGCATAGCTTGGGTGTAGACTGGACCTCTCTTTGCTCATTTTTCCCACTTTATTCTTCAGGATCCACTGCTCCTTCCACAGCCCTCATGTATCTCATCTTGCTGTCAGCACCCTCCTTGAGTATATTCAGAGATCTACCCATAATAGACATTCATTTTTAACTTGGATTCATTCAGTGCTTGCTCCATTCTAGTCCACCCATTGTAAAGTTGTCTAGTTCCTAAATTAAATGTTCATTAGTTCAGGTGCTAAATTGCTTTGGCTTTCCTGCTGATCTTCTGCATGAGGATTTTCTGCACTGTGGTGGTTTGTTGGCTGGGTCTTGGATGCCTATTGAATAAAACAACCTCTCATAAGAAGCCATGTTTGAGGGAATCCATTTCCATAATTTTGATGAGTGATGAATGCATTTATAGCTAATATATAACTTAGCAAGCTTTGAGGAAAAAACAATGTAAGAGGACGAGGAGAAGCATCTGGTTTTTGACAATTGATTTTTTTCATCCCTCACTGGATGTTTTTAGGCTTACTAAATTATGGATCTTTTTTTTTTTCTCTTTGTTTGGACATCTTCCTTCCCTTGTAAGTACTCTGTGGCTTTATTTCTAACTCAGACTGGTCAGGAGTGGTGACAGTCTGGAAATAGCTTTAGCAGTAAATCCCCTATGGTTAGACACTAGTGAAGCCTTTCCTCACCCAAGTTGCTAGGTGGGAAGGGTAAAGGAGCAGAGCAGCACCAGTTGGAGCTGATTTGCACTTTCCTGGTCTCAGGAAAAGCTTGCCACTGGAAAATCTTGCCAGTGGAAGGTCAAATATGATGGGATTCTGTTTTGTTAGAGATGCCTCTTCTCCACTCCTGGTAACATCTGAGGGAGGATTTTTGCTTTGTGTTGAACAAGATGCTGCCAGCCCAGGGGAATCTTTTCCAGGAGTCTCCTGGCAGCTTTCTACAGAGGAGTTTATGTTCTGTAGCAATGTTTTGTTCAGCCATTTTACAAGGAGCAGCAGCAACCTTAAGGTGTGATGTCTTTGTTTCATATTCCTTCGTTGTTTGGACAGTTCTGTGTCCAAACAAGTTCTAATTTAAGCAGCATTAACATATTGTACAAGAGCTTTTAACCTGCTTCACTACATATAGCCACACATCCCACCCAGGCTTCAAACAGGCTCAGAAACCTGTATCATTAATTCATAGTGATTTCAGCTCCAGAAAAGCTGCTGGAGTGCTTCACTAACTCCTGGAGCAGAGATGTCTGTATGTAGGGTTACTTCAGGGTTAATTGGAAAGTCTTGATTAGGAGCAGCTTCATGTTTAGGTACTGAAGTAGAAATATGAAATATGTGTATTGAAATATTTCTTTTTTAAGTATTAAAAGGCCAGCTTGAGTCATTTTAAATAAAAGTGCATTTGCTCTAATTTCTTCCTGGTGGAATGCCTGTTCCAGTGCTTACCACAAGCAAAATGGAATAGAAATTAATTAATCTTCCTTTTTATAAGGGAAACACTTGCACATTAAAGAGAACATGTGATAATATTTATCTCATCTGCAAATACGATGGAAATCTTTCTTAGTCATAAACTCCTTGCAAGGATTTCCCTCCCTCCCCATCCCAAAGTCTGCTCTTGGCAGTGTCCTCTGTTCTGTGTCATGCTAGTGACCCTGTTAGTGAAATGACATCACTGGCAATATTTATATACTCGAAGTGACAAGGGATCTTTCAGGTACAAATCCTACGAAAAACCTCAATAAATTGATGGGTTTTCTTTATTGGCTTCTATTGCTTCCCTCCTGTTACTTTTGAGTGTGATTTTTCTTCATTTCTTTTTATAGCTTGGACTGAAGTGGGTTCAACCCATTCCAGTGCTGAATTCCTACCCTACACATTCTGTGTTTTGTTGGGTTTTTTTCCAGTTGTGTTTTCTGGTTTTCTTTTTTCCTCCCTGTGGGTTTCTGTGCTGGTGTGCCTGGCTCTGAAAGGTTCAAGAGTGCTTTGTTTTTCAGTTTCAGGCTCTCAGACTGTTCTTTGTGTGCTGATACTTATAGAAACTTAAGCTCTTATGTCTAAACTGGCAATATTCTGACGTTTGCCTTAGTGCTTGTGCCAAATGTTTCATAAGTAGGCATTAAAAATGCAGCATGGCATTGGCAGCCCTCACTGCCTTAATCTGACCTCTCTTGCCAGTTGCTTGAGATGAATTACCAGGCATTTCTTGTAAATTTTATTTAGTAGTTGTATGCAAGCAATGTAGAAGTTCCAATTTCCTCTGAAGAGACATCATTTTCTAGTTTAAAGCTGAGATTTAGGCAGAAGAGTCTTCATTTCATTGCTCACAAATGAGAAACACAGCATTATTGCTTGGGGTTTTATTTCCTTTTTGATGAAAGGATAATATAGTAGCATGTGATTGTGACTGGTTGGCAGCTCACTGTTTTAAACACCACAAATCAAATACTTTATATACACACTTCTTTAAAATATAAAAAAAAACAAACAAAATTAATTGGATAGCAGTTTCTATTAAGGCTACATAAAAACTCAGTTGGCCTTCTGCTGCAGTGGCAAATTCTTTCTATTCACTAAAGAGATTGATTTGAATCTTGAATCTGTTTTTTGTTCTTTTTTTAACTTTGGACTTTTTAAAAGTTCACCAAATTTTAACTAAGGGCCATTCTAGGCTTTGGGAAGCAAATGTTTCTAAATATTTTTTATGCTGTCAGTCACACTTGGCTATTTAAGTTGATAGAGAGTAAGATGCTCTTTAGCACTGCATTTCTTTCTATCTTGGTCTCCTGGTTTTGTTTCTTACCCTGTTGGGAATAGAAGTGTCAATAAATATTTATGAAGTATTAAAGCTTGCAGAAATGTCTTTTTTTTTTTTTCTTTCTCTCTTAAATAAGTGTATTGTTCAAACAATAACATGAAATACCTCTGCATTTCTGTAATGCTGTGATCTTGGAGACAGAGGAAGAAAAACAGCCCTTTTAGAAATACATGGGGGAAAAAAAATCAAAGCAGTACTTGTTAGATGAGATAAAATGCAGAAAGAAAAAAATACTCCAAGTTGAATTACTGAGTTAGTCCTGATGTAAAATGTCTTCTGAGCTTGTCCAGCTGTGCAGGAGCCCTTCTTTATCATCACAGCAGCTTTTTCTGTGCTCTGAGCACTGTGTGGAGGCATCAGCACTACACAACTGTGGTGTTTGTCTGCTGGTGATTCTTCCCTGTGCTCAGATCAGGATGCAGCCTTGTTGTTCTTGCCCACACTGTCACTGGAGCTGCCAGCTTGTGCCCACAGCTAATGCTTTGGCTTCTGTTGCCAAAAAAACTGCTGTACAGAGCTACTTTTTAATATGGTTTTTCAAGCAGAAAGCTCCTGTGAAGGTATTTTGAGTCTCCTCACCCTTTTGTGTAAGACTGCAGTAGTTTTTTTCTATGTGTATCCCTTATTCCTTCTTCCTTACTGGTCACAGGGGCCCCCTTTGTGTTACTGAGCAGTCCTGGCACTGTCAGATGCTGTGTCCTCCAAGTTGTTCTTCTGCTAGTTGTTGACTTTTATAACCAGAAACCATCACAAAGCCCAAGTAAAACACCCAGCACACTTGGAAAATCCTTCTTGGAAGGAGGTGGAGGCAACATAAAGCCTGCAGTCCCCCCGTGCAGAGGAGGGGTGGTGACCTTCCTGACCACCTGGCAGAGGATCCACAAATAACCTGGATTTGAGCTCTGGGACAACTGGACTGAGCCTAAGAGCTGCAGGTTGGGCTGTTAGAAGTGGTAAGAGAGGAACAGGCTCTTTCTCATGGTACCACCACAGGAGGATGAAAAGGACAAGGATGAAGATGATGACAAGAAGGCAGATTAGAGGAGGAGGAAGGGGCAAAAGGAAACTACAGCATGATTAGGAATATGCTCAGAAATAACTAAAGGGTGGGTGTCAAGAAGGTGAGAACACCCAAGTTCCTTCTGAACATCACAAAAAACTTTACTGTGGGGGTGCCAGAGCCTGGAACAGGCTGCCCAGAGAGGTTGTGCTATCTTCTTCTTTGGAGACATTCAAAACCCCCCTGGGTCTGTTCCTGGGTGACCTGCCCTGGGTGATCCTGCTCTGGCAGGAGGGGTGAACTGGGAGATCTCCAGAGGTGCCTCCAGTCCCTGCCATTCCATGGGTTTGCAAACAGGATTTTTATATGAGCTCCATGGGTCATTTAACCCCACACCTAAAAACCACAACTGCCTTCTTCTTTTCTTGTTAACAAAATACTTGTTTACTTTCCAAGAAGAAAATGTGATCTAAGCTCATATGTGATCTTTGGGATCATCACTTAAAAACCAAAAGGGAAGCACTCTCTTTGAGAGGAGCTACACATAGATAATATAGTTCAAAGGCACAGTACTGCCTTTGGAAGGGGAGGGGCTGGAAGAGATATCAAGGTTTGCCTGGAGGTATCTTAAAGACTGAGATAAGTTTATTCCTCCTCCCAGAGGGGTGAATTTGGGCACAGTAGTTGTTGGTTTCAGCAGAGAACACAGAAAATAGGCAGTGTGGAGAGTGAGGTGTGGCTCAGGACTGGCAAACACTGGTTTGTGACCAACAGCTGTTCTGTTGGTTTGAGTAAATTCAGTTTAATCATTTCACACCCAGGTGGTGCCTGAGCAAGTGCAGAAATACCCTGGATTTAACTGCATCAGCTCCAAGTCAGCAGTTTGGTGTAAGCTGACTCTGCTGGAGGTGGACTGGGCTTTTAATGCAGCTTCTCTTGGTGAATATTGAATGTTAGAGGATTTTACTTCAGAGAAAGCCTTCACTTCCTCAGCCAGCAGCCAGCCTTCTAAAGGAATATGAGAGTTTTTTATCTCCTCCCCCTTTTGAGGAGCATCTCTTCCACAGAGGCTTGCAGCAAAATTCTCTGTTTCTTCTGAATAATTTATTTTTTTTTAGAAGAGATGAGAATTTTGTGGATTCCATTTGCTACTCTTTGAAGAAATGACACTTGTATTCTGCTGACAGGTCCTGTCCTGGTGTTCTAGGATATAGTGGGTAGAGAACAATTACTTTACAGGTACCTCTTCTGTCCCTCTCTGAAGTTGTGTAGTATGTAGATCCACTGGGACACAAGCAGGAGCCTTCTTTTGCATTTCTTTTCCAAGCTTAGAAGTTGCAGAGAACATAGCATTGTTTTCAAAAATGAAAAGTATTTGTACTAAAATTTCCTCAGTGTTAAATAGGAGCACTTGGTGAAGCTCCCCAGGATACCACTGACCACATGATAAAGACTCTCCTGGTTTGCACCTTCTACATGGCATCTGAAATGGCTGTGAGGGTGAAGCACATCTCAAATCCCTCTTTTCCTTCATCCTATTGCTCTAGTCTCAAGATATTTGGCACTCAAAGGGAAGATAATGTGAAGTAACTAGTCCCAGACTGTCTGTAGTAATATATTTAATTGAAATGATGTATTCCATTAAGAGGATTAAGCTTTACTTGATAAATTATCAAATTGTCATCTTACTTTACCTTTCTCCAAGGGCTTAATTTTAAGTGAAAATAAGGAAAAGGAAGTGGTTCCATTTGGGATGAGAAATCCAAAAGATTTATTTCTGAGGTGATCTCCTTTAGATTCCCCTGGCTAGTAGTGTGTAGCTGCCTTAAGAACTCTGAAAAAAAATCTGAATATTTACAGAAAGAGGGATTTTTTTCTCCATCTGAATTTGCTGTTTGTCACCCAAAGGGACCTGGGGAGCCAAGCTGTGCACACCGATAGTGCTTTCTTTTGGAGAGTGTTTAATTGGTGCAGAGCCTTTCCTGGCTGCAATCCTCAAAGCAGGGAGAAGTCCAGGCTGTTGTGATTACCTTGCTGAACTGGATGGATGTATTTCTGCCTGGCTTTTTGTCATCACAGGATGTTTGATGAAGCCCCTGAGTAATTCACAGCACATAAGTCATACAGCAGCCAAGCAGAGGGCTTTCTGTGTAGGTTGGCAATACTTTGGAGTAATTTCTGTGTGGTAGGTTGTAGAAACTCCAGGACTGAGGTGCTTATGTAGTAGGCATGAGTACAAACACTGGAATCCAGTACAGTGAGCAGTAGCAGAAATTGTGGAGGTTTTCTGAGAGTTATTTCACTTGTGAGACTGAAGTAACTGAGTTAAATGGCTACAGGAAAAACAGTGTTTAGATGAGGTGCAGCAAACAACCATTTCACCAGCTGAATTTTCATGGTGCTGCTCCCTGAGTGCTAGAAGGAGCCCACCTGGGGTGGCTTTGTGGAAAGTCCTTTTATTTTTTTCCATAGCTATGCAGTTTATGAAGCATTTGTTTAAATACAGTTTTTGTTGCTGTCCTGCTTCCATTATGACAGACTCAAAGTGTACACCATGTAAAAAAAAAAGGGTGGGGAAGTTTATCAGTTGGCCTCCCAGACCCTGGAAAAATTCCTCATCTCCCACATGCAAAGCATTTATTCTGACCAGTTATTTGAAAGAAGTTTCTTCCTAAATCAATTATATTCTTACCAAATATATATGGTTCTGGCTCTGAAAACTAGGAGGTAATCTCCATAACACTGTCCTTTTTAGATTGGACCTGTGGGCTTTATAGCTTTTGAAAGGAGCCTTAGGAGTTGCAAAAGAAACCTGATAATCAGTTTTCTGAGGTGCTACATCCAGAGTTGCCATTTTTCCTTGGTAGTAATACATGGTGATGCAAAAAATCAGTATTTTATCCGGGGTGAGGGAAGTGGCAGGAGCAGCTTCAATGCTTTTAGACTGCAAATGTTGGTAGGGTTTTTTGGCTTGTTTGTTTTTCAGTGGGGATTGCGTGTGGAGGGGAGGGAACAGCCTTGGTTTCAGAAAGGCTTCACAGAGAAAACTGCATGTTTTGTGTCTCCAGGGTTATTTTGAAAGCTGCAATATCCACAGGAACAGGATAGCAGGCTTTGAAGTGAAGGCCTACGCCAACCCCACCGTGGTTCGCTGTGAAATCCACCACGGCCAGACTGGGGGGATCTATGTCCATGAAAAAGGAAGAGGACAATTCATTGAGAACAAAATCTATGCAAACAATTTTGCAGGTGTTTGGATTACCTCAAACAGTGACCCAACAATAAGGTACCATTTTCCTCAGTGCTGTTTTACTACTTGGAAAAGAGTTGATGGGGAAAAAGTAACAGTCTTCTTTCGTTTATTTGTGAATATTCCTCTGTGTGTTGGGTGGAATTGCACTTTTAATTTGCATGTATGCTTGCAATATTTTAATTTTTTATTTATTAATTTTTTATCTATTTATTTATTTATTAATT
>JANHGL010019853.1:0-16327 GCA_024611195.1 Ceyx melanurus
CCTTTGGGGAGGGAGGGGGGTTAAAAGAGAGCGGTCTGTTATCGGTCTGGGGACTGCCCTGACCCCAAACCGCAACACCAGTAGAACAAGTAAAATATCACCAGTCTATATCAATTTTTATATAGGGTTGCTATGGTTGGCCTATGTTATAAGAGTACATCATGTTCTTAGCAAAGTGTTGTGTAATTCTTGGCATGAATGACGTATAGACATTGTGTTATAATGTTACTATAACATAATTGCTAGATAATCAGTTGTTTTCGAAAAGGAATTTTTGTGTCCAGTTTTGGTTGCATGGCGTGGAATTCCTCTATGAGGATGGTGGATTACAGAGATTTTTAACTGGGCTGTCTGGCTGCTTTCATACTTTTCCACATCCAGTTATTTCCCTAATATAATGACCTGGATGAGGGGATAGAGAGCACCCTCAGCAAGTTTGCTGATGACACCAAACTGGGAGGAATGGCTGACACAGCAGCAGGCTGTGCTGCCATCCAGAGAGACCTGGACAGACTGGAGAGCTTGGCAGGGAGAAATTTAATGACACTTGCTCTTGTTAAATCTTAAGGTGCTGCATCTGGGGAAGAACAACCCCATGTATCAGTACAGGCCAGGACTCCCAGGTCTCTTTCTCCAGAGCTGCTCTCAAATACATCAGCCCCCAGCCTGTATTAGGGGGAGGAGCATTAGCCTTGCAAATACACTGCTTAACAGAGACATCAACAAATAATAAAGTTGGAATATGGTGTTTGAGATACTAGTTTTACCTATAATAAAGATGAAATATGTGACTCTACAGGGGGGCTGATAACTTTACCCTCCTTTCTGTGACAGCACTACCTCAAATGTACCATTTATATGATTTTGTTCAAATAGGACAAGTTGACACATGCATATATTGAAGAGTTTTGATGCCTATGTCCTGCAGGAAGGCAATAGTGATTGCAAAGAATAGAAAAGATCTTTATAAATTCACAATTCCAAGAGCAATGTAGTAATCTTTTCTAGCAGGGGTGTATGTCTGTGCTTACTTTTTAAAACTTTTTTTTTTTTTTTTTAATTTGTCGCCTCTCGCAAAGCACGGTGACCCTTCTCAGGAACAGCACAACATCCAACCCCAGGCCGCTCGGGCCATCAGCTCACTGACAGCAATGTGGTGAATGGCAAATGACATTTATTAGTGCGTGACACAGTGTTATATAGCTTGGGTTTACAACGTCACATCCGTCTGCTACATCGCAGACTGACCACTGTTGGCTATCCAGAGAGGGGTCTTATCTTTCTGTACAGCACGACATCTTCCGACTGCCAGGCCCTAGCTATCCACATTAATTTAATGGCAAATATCACAAAATCATCAAGGTTGGAAAAGACCCAACCTGTTGACAATCTTGGCCCTGGGCCATGGCTTATTACTCTGGTGTGTGGTGTGTTTGGTTTGTTGTGTTTTTTTTTGTTTCTTTGTTTAGTTTAGGATTGTGGGTTGGTTTTTGTGTGTATGTGTGTTTGTTTTAAATAGATAGAAGTAATAGAAGCATAAGTTTTAGTAAGCTGAGAACAGCTTTTGCTTTAAGAATGCTTACTTATATTTTGGAATGTAGAACTAGTTTTGTTCGTGATATTAGAACTTTCGCTTGCCTGGATTAGCTCTGGAGAATTCACCTGTTAAGGCTAACTTGGAATTTGCATTTTGGTAGTGAAACGTTTTAAGATTGATCTGTGGAAGAAGAAACAACTTGAATTCAACTATGTGATCCCAAATTTATTACTAGGTAATGCTTATTCTGCATCTTGGATTCTCTTGAATGAGTGAATAGTGGTGTGTGGTTTGTTTTGTTTTGTTTTTTTAAATAAAATGTTTTTTCAATTATATATAAATATAATATAGTACATGTATTATCTAAACAGTGTTCTAATAATAATTGAAGATCACAAAGATGGAATTTTACAGTGTTTATTACATTTATATAGGGAACAGAAAACATAGTGACTACTTATTTGTGCATTGCACAAGGAACCAATTAAGCAATGAAGTTACAATAATAGTAAATATTTTTTTTAGTAAAATTTCTTGCATTTCCTCTCATGTTTGTATTTGTAGTCTTTATAACTATTCCTCATCTGTGGAATACATATTTTATATGGTTGGACTTGCACTGCATTATTAAATGGACCTTAATTGTTTTTTGTTTTGCTTTTAAAGCTTGATGGTGGTTTTCTTTTTTTTTAAATAGGAGTATGATGGCTATTTCAGACTTGAAAAGATTCTGGTAAGGTGAGTGTCTTATGCTGTCCCAATAAAGTGATTTATAATACCATTTTTTCTCAGTGACTCTCAACTGATATTTTGTTGTTGTTGCTTCTTTAAATGCTTCCTTTGAGCAGAATCATAATGTTGAGAAATATATTCGGGGCATTAAATTTTAAAGACCTGTTGTACGAATCATGATGCATGTGGAGTTGATGTGACTTCTCTAAATCTATAGAAAACTGAAATTTACTGCAGTGTCCAGCATCAGGTGCTACATCTGCATTGTTTGTTGTGCAGACATTCAATAACTTCCAGTCTTTTGATCATAGAAATTTTAATTGAGGAAAATTCTGGTGTCCCAAAACCAGATAATCAGCTTCTAAGCTTTGACTTAGAAAGCAGCTTAAAGGAAGAAAAGTTAATTATTGAAGCAAAAATACCCCCAAAACAGGTGAGTGTTTAAATGAGAAAGCACCACAGATGACATGCTCCACTGAAGAAAATTTATCCACGTTGTTTTGTCATATGTGATTTGATGATGAAAAAATATAGGCTCAAGACAGGATAGGTAAGTGTAGCAGTTCTGGGTAGTACTGTAAGATTGTAATACAGGTGAAAATGTAACTTTTTGAGGATTAATACTATAGTGTCTGATTAATCTAAATGATTGGGGAAAAAAATACTCTATGTGATCTGAATAGATTCTTAAAGCTGAAAGTGTTCCCTTTCCAATGTTGTAGGTGTGGCTTCAGTTCTCCACAGAACATGAACTCAGTTGGGATCCTGTATCACAGGTGTGTTGCCTAAAGCTGGTTGTTGTTCTTTTTTTCATATTTGAAGTCTCCTTTGTTTAGAATAGGTATATCTCAGTATCAAAGGAAATGTTGTCACAAGTTCTGTAGTACTGATATACAGAAAAAAATTATACTTCTGTGGAAAAGACCTTGAAATGGCATACATGTATAAACTTTCTAGTTCTTTGGGATTTGGGCATACTCAGTCACCTATACATTTCCTCTGATAAATAGAAAACCGGATTAGATTTACTGCCTCTAAATTGTATTTGAACTGATAAAAAGCACAGTTTGAATGATTTTTATTTAATTTTAGATAAAACTCCTAGATTTGTATAAGGTTTCAGTTAAAATTTTCATTATAAGCCTTTCTACATTTTAAGTAGTTTACAAGAACTGTTCTTTCTTAATGTCCTTCTAAATGCATTAATGGTTAAAAATGTGTTACCAAATTAAACAATACATGCTATTAATGCATATATCTTCTTCAAATGTAGACTGTCAAACCTTTGTTACTTTTTTTTTTGATCTGTGAAAATGTCATGATGGAAGTCATTGAATTAGATAAGTGCCATGTCACTTCAAAAATAGTCAGACAAAACCCTGCTAATTTCTTGTAGATCTTGATTAGTAAAGGCAGAAACTATGCTCCATGAAGGAAATACAGTTTACAGGGACATAAGTTAGTGTGAGGCATTTGGAAAAGCTGTCTTTAAATGACGTTTTAACTATAGCAGGGAGACATTCCACATTTTCAATGTCTAAGATAAAAATTGCAAAATCTGCAAGTGGCTTCAGATACAGCAACTTCTAACCTTTCTCATGGTCAGAGACAGAGAGCTTTTAATTTAAATCCTGTTTTACCAATTTATGATAAAGGCAGAGGCAAAACATTTGAAGAACCAAGGTACACAGATTTTTATAATAATCTGAGACTTTTAGAATTTATATTGGCTTTGCAATGTTATGCAGAATGGAATGTTGTTAATAAATTTTTCCTTAAGTCAGGCCAACACAAACATACTTTTAACAGTTGGTAGACATGCAGCATTTTAAATTAAGGCATGTTAATGTGGGCTGTCTTCCAAAATGGTTAGTTTGGGATTTTAACACTGTTCCAAAGATTCCTTCTGCATATTCAAATAAAGCACTTGAAATAATGTAATTGTTTGCTATGCAAATGTTGATTTTGTGATATTATTTTATTTTTTTTCTTTTAATCTACTGTTTCGTTGTGTGACATGGCAGTGGCAAGATAGGTTTAATAGAAGAGCTTTCAGATTTCCATTTTCCTGCTGCAATTTTCAGTGTCCTTCTTGGGAAACTGTATTTATTGGGAAGAATAATAGTATTGATGGACTTAAGGACTCTGTTAATACAGACTGCTGAACATAAGGAAACTTTTTTTTTCCTTGTTGCTGGTTGATTTATTTGTTAGTTTGCTTTTACTGTGAGGGTGAACAAGCACTGGGACAGATTTCCCAGAGAGGGTGTGGAATCTCTGTCCTTGGACATAGTTGGAAGTCATCTTGAGGTGGTTTTTTGTAGCTGGCTCTAGATGTCTTTGCCTGAACAGGGAGTTGGATAAGATGACCTCCAGAGATCCCTTTTGACCTCAGCCTTTCTGTGATCCTGTGAACTGAAATTCTGTAATTGCCTAGTAAACTCTTTAATGCTCTTACCAAGCCTACAGTGATATAGATTAGTTTAGTTCAGGTGTTAAAATGGTATTCTAACCAAACTTCTTAAGCACTTGGAGCTCCTGTTGACTACACCAGGCATTTTTCTCTATTATCTACTGGAAAGGTTGACCCTTCATTCTTAGCAGCTGCATCAGCCCATACAGACTATGTATATACCATGTATGTATGTCATATGTTACTACACCAACTGTGAATCATAAGGGTTACTTTATCAAGTGGAGAAGATTCTATTACTTTAAAACTCTGTAAGACCTTATTTTATACTAGAAGTGTTTAAAATGAAAGTTTGTGTCTGATGACTGGATGTCAGTTTCATGTTTAACCAACATTTATCTGCGTAGGCATGGCATAACTGTGAGCATCTCTCTGGTATCTGTTTGAAGAGGACACTGTTGGGGGGCCCAGGTATTTCTTTTATATTTTATAGTTATAGAGGTGTCCGGACTCTGTAATGGTCAAAAGATTTCCAATAGAAGAAGATGAGTCAAGAATTAAATGCATGTGGGAGACTCTGGACCTAGTCACTTCATGCTTTTGATGCTAGCTGGGAGGGAGCTTGATAAACACTTTTATCAACTTTTCATAGAAAAAACAGGTAAGAAACGTACATAATTGTTATGATTCATGTTAGTAGAAAGATGCTTCCCCTCCCACTCCTGTAGAGCTTATACAGAAAATACATTGTTCTAGGTTTGATTTTTCTTAGAACTGTGATTTCAGTCATATATACACATACATATTCAGAACTATACTTTGGGTATAAACTGTGTATTTGAAGCTAAAATATTTTTAGCCTAAAACCATACTTACTCTTAAATTCAGGTTTATTCACTGAAGAAACATTGAAAAGCATCGTTACTATGGATGCAAGGGCCCTGCCCTGGTGCTTATGCTGACTTCTTTCCATATAGGTGCTGCTACAAATTTAGGGTGGCACTTGGATAGCTCTGGATCAGGGTTGTGTCTCGAGCAGTGTCTTGAGCAGTTCCTCTGTTGTAAAATAGCAGCTCTAAGTAGTAGATAATTAGGATCACCTTATAATTACTGATCACTAATCACTTTATATTACTAATTTTTATATCAGTGGTAGTCCTGCGCTAAGGTGTTTCTTGAACTGAGAGGTGAATATCAGCAAATTCTGAAATGAAAACTGTAAAACTACAATTTTTATGGGAGCACTTGTCATATTCTGGCTGTTAATGATAAATTTATTGACATAAGTAGAAAATTAACTTCATTCCTTATTAACAGAAAGAAGAGAACCTGTTTGTGATGAGGAATCTATTGAAAAAGAAAATATTTTTTTTTTAATTCAAAAAGTCTTACAGGAAATTAAGAACTTCATAAGATTATTTTTTTTTCCTTATCCATTTGTTTTGGTTTCTTTCCTCTTTATAAAGACTGTTTAGTGAAGGTATCTTGTTAATTTTTCTGTCTCTTGCCACAAAGAATGAAGCTCTCAATGTTACGGCTAGTGAAGCTCTGTAGTTAGACAAGTCACTTGCTGGATTGTTGTTTGTTTTTTAAAACTTTTTCCTAATGTTTTGCTACTGCCAAGCATTTAATTATTTTCTAATTGCACTGTGAGAATGCATTCATTGGAGATACTAATTTTCATTTTTCTCTGAAATTGCATTAAGTGATTCAAACTCTGCTAGCTGTTCTACAAAGCAATAGCCCAGAAGACATGTAGAAACTCTTCTTGTGAAGATCTTAAGTCAAGTTGAATCCTGACCATTAGGAATGTGTCCTTTTGGTGTTAAGACAGTTAGGAGTTCCCAAAAATTAATGTTTAAAATATAATCAAACTGTGGTGTGCCTCTTTCTTAATTTGGAAATATAGGCAGTTCATATTAGTTGCAAATTTAGATACAAGTCTTCAGATGTTCTCTTGCTCGGTTCTGGAAAAATCAGTTCTCTGAATCTAACCAGATCTCTGCTGAAACACAATTTTTAGTTGTTGGGGTTTTTTTGTTTTTTTTTTGTTTTTTTTTAAAATTAGTTTAAATGCCATAGTTTCAAAATAAAGTAGCCTCTTCAGTTGTCTTCTTTAGTCCTTAAGAGAGCTTTTCAAAATCATAAAGCCTTTCAAGTGCTTGTTCATATATACTTCGTGTTTTTGTGGGGGCACTAAAGTTCAGGCTGCTTCCATTGACTTGCTGGATAAAGGTGCTACTGTAGTTAGTAAGTAACTGAAGACAATTTCTGCACATCTGAGGTGGCATAATAATGCATATGTTTATCCATAGTGCTCAGTGAAATAACATTGCCTTTTTCATACACTGTATCAGGATCTCGGAGTTCTAGTCTTTGCCAGGGTGACTTCGGGGAGGTTTTCTCTGCTTAGAAGAGCAGAATGGTTTTTGTGAGCCAGGTGCCTTAGAACAAAGCACACCTGGTGCCAGCGTAAGATGAAAAAGTAGCTTTTTATTTTGACACACAGTCAAAATAGGTGATCTCTTTAACAGTTTAGAAAGACGGAGCAGAAAATAGAGAAAACTGGCTTAATATACTTCTCTCAACATCAAACCTAGAAGACCTCTTCCTTGCTTTCCACGACTCTGTGCTTGCTTACTGAACTTGGTACGAGATGCAATTGCCTTTCCCTAACGGTGGTACCAGGAGAGATCCTCAGCCTGGGAAAGCTTGCTGGTTTTTATCTTTTAATTCTTGTTTGCTTATTGATTGAAAGTTTATTCAAACGTAGAAGTGGAATGAATGTGTGCAATTTATTATGGCATTTTGACTGAGATTAGTTTCAATGTTAATTAATCTCTCTGGGATGACTGACCCTTTGTGCTCCTGAAGTGTTTGTGTGGTGCTTGTGTATGCATGCAGATGTTCCACTTAGTTTTCCTCTGTCTGAAAGTGCAGTCTAGCCAGATTCATCAGTTCTTACCTAAAATTATGGGCACATGATGTAGTGTAATTGCCAGTCTCTTTCACAGTTATTCCAGTGTCGTCTTCAAAAATCTCTTCAAATTTGCTGTATATATTCACATTGCTACTTTGGGGGATCTTTACTTTTTTTTTTTATTTATTATAAAAGCTCTTGTTCTAGAAGAACTTATCTCTTTCCCCAGAAGCTTTTGGAAATCTATCCATTTAAAAAAATATATATTTTTTTTGGTACCTTCTGTTTCTTTTTCCTATATTCCTTACTCTGGTATGTGCCTCTACCACTAAGGCTTTTAAGATTTTGAAAGGGAAGAAATTTTGTGCAAGACTGACTTCCAGTGACATGAATTTTGCAGTCCTCCTTAAGGACATCGTTCCACCTCAAGGATTTTAGTAATTTTTTTTTTCCAAAAGATACCTTTAAAAAGGTCAAGCTTGTATCTTCTATGTTACTAGGATACTAATTTTTGTTTCTGGCACCATTGTCCTTGGACTCCAAATTGTAGTCGCTGTTATGTAGGAGCTGCTCAGATACTTTACTGTGGGCAAAGCTACAGAACCTCTGGTGTGGTGCTAGTTAGACAGAAGAAGCTAAATAAAAATGTGTTTCCTGACAAAAGTTTCTGCAGTGTATCAAGTGAAGCAAAATTCACATGGCATCTTCTTTGGGTCCATGCCTATTTCTTTTCTGTTGGTGATTCTCTTAACTTGAACACATCACTGAAAATAGCAATTGTCATTGAATTACTCCACTCTTGTTCAGGCAGGTGCAGGAAATTCCTCAATAGTTATTGGACAGTTTTTCTATTGTTGAGAACAATTCTTTCCCACCTAAGGAAGCACTATTGAAGTTTTCTATAAATACCTGGTAGAAGGTAGTGTAAGTGTTGGGGAAACAAGAGAGGAGATAACACAATAGATGATATTTGGAGATGGAAAAAAAGTACTCATCAGTGGTTTAACAGCTCAGAATTTCAGTCTCTGAGACTCTACATTCTGGCTATGGCATAACTTCACTGACTCTTAAACTTCCAAAGATTACAGAAAAGACTTTTGGGTAAGGTTGTTCTGAAACAGTATTTGTTGACAACTCTTTGGGTTGCAAGCTGGAAGATAGGAGGTTCCATGTGAATGTAAGGAGAAACTTTCATGGTGAGCGTGACAGCCTGAAAGAGGCTACCCACAGAGGTTGTAGGGTCTCCATTTCTGGAGATACTCAAAACCCTAAATACTATTTGAACCAATCTAGGTGATCCTGCTCTGGCAGAGGGAGCAGTCTAAATGAACTTTCAAGGTCCCTTCATTCCTCCTTCTCATTCACTCCCTAACATTCTATGATTCTGTGAACTCTGGAAGATGAAAATACTATTACATATGTAATACTCTTAGGCTTCAGAATTCAGGAGAAGAGATTTCTTATGCTTAAAGTCTGAAATAGAAAACGTTTTCATTCAGAGTAGGAAAACTGTGGTACAATCGTTGCTCTTCCCATAAATAGCACAGCTTTCCTGGTATATGCATTACTGTAATATTGGGCTAATTATCTTTAGAAAATTCAGGGCTATGCTAAGAGTCTATCTTCTTGATAGTTCATGCTTATGAATTTATCAATAGGGATTTATACAGCTGGGGCTTTTTTAAGGGATTTAAGTATAGCATCTCGGAATTGTTGGTGGTTCTTTTTGAGGACATTTTCCACACGTCTAAAGAAATTATGTAACATGGTCTACTAGCAGTTAGTGTTGTTTAGGTTATGGTAGTATTCATTTATTTTTCTCTTGTATGTAAAGCTCTAATTAACATTTGTTCAGAAAAATAAGAGGAAACCCATCCCTTTGGTACATAACATAGTATAAGTAATGTTCAGTCTTACTTCAAATTCCTCCTTGTTACTTTTCAGGTGATGCTGTGGCTGTCTTTTTTTTCCAAAAGTTTCATTTTAATCATAGTGGGGTTAATTTCTGTAACTTTGATATGCATAAAACTTTTATTTGAGGTGGACAAAATGCTGTAGATGATCTCCAAGGTTATCTTTAAACTGTACAGAGAATGGAAAAAGCCATCTCAGTTGCTAGTTGTGTAGTCTGCTGAAGTATGTTTGCTCATTGAATCCTCTGTAGAATGTTACAACCTTAGTGTCCTCTGAGAAATAATAGTACCAGTGACACATGAGAAACAGCTTTTTGAGAGTGGGTTCGGTAATTTAACTAGACAAATGATTTTATATCTGCAGAATTTGAAGTAATGGTAGGAGCATTGCCTGTGTGAGAATAGATTAACATATTTATAAAATGCTCCTTACCTCTACAATAACAGGTTTGTGTCACGTGCTGTCTGTATAGATGTTCCCAGTGCTACCTTCTACAGTCACTCTTCTGAGCCCTTTGCTCTTTTCAGTCACTCTCATACAAAATGAGTTTGGCTGCCCTGTGTTGTCCAGCACAGGCCATGATACTACAGATAGTAGCACGGATACCACTAACCAGTCAGGCTGACAGTGGTTGTGTTGAGAGTGAACTATGCACAGAGACAGCACATCATGGAAAAGATGAAGTAAAGCAAGAGTGTGAGCTCTGTCTGTCAGAGAGATTACGTAAGAACTGTCTGATCTAGTTAATTGCTGGCCACCGGAGTATGTGCCATTGTGAAATAATACTAGAATTTCACCTGACAGTAAATATTCCTTTATTGCTTGTCCAGTTATAGAATTTTAAGACAGAAGTGGCTTACTCAGTCCAGAAAAAAACTGTTAGAACTTCTTAAGTGTAATTTACATAGTAGGATGTCTATTTAGTCTGGATTAGAGTACTTGAAGTGAATACGTGGAGAACTGAAATACTGGTATATTTTATTCTAGCTAAAGGAGTTTTTATCACCTATAACGAAGTACTAACACATAACTGTAAAGAAAAAAATTACATTTGCATACCACTACTAATAGCTTAAATGGATGTCCTTAAACTACATTTCCTCTTTCAAATGAAAACAGATATCTTGCATATTACTTTGGCTGAACAAGGAGATGAGTAGTGTTTTATTCTGAAAAAAAAATAAGAAATGTCTGGAAAAACAGCAATGAAAGTAGTTTTTATTGTTTTTTTGGAGGGTGGGAGGGAAGTTGAATCATTAGGTGAATATTAATGTTTTCTGTTACAGACTTTCTAAAAAAATTAGGGCAATTCTTTTAAAAAGAAATGGGTGCAGTAGCAAAACTTAGTTACAGATCTTTTTATTGACTTTGTTATTCCAGTCACAGGCTTATTAGTCAACAATTGTAATCTTGAATATTTAAGGAAAAAAGATGAAAGAACAAACATAGTACTGTTGGTTAAAAACAACACACTTTTTTTTCCCCACTCTGATGATGACATTGTTCAGAGAATCTTAGTTCATGATTTGCAGTATTGTTGCCTCTATAGGTTGCTGAAACAGACAAGGAAATGAGACACATCAGAATAAAATACAGATATTTTAAGGTTGCACTCTCTACTACTTTGATGGCTCTTCAGTGTTACTCTTAATTTTCATAATTCTGATTTTGAGCCTGGTACATCAGAATTTGCAGGTTAAAGGCAGGTTAATTTTTGGTTTTTGCTTGTTTCTGGGTTTTTTGTTTTGTTGTTTGTGGGTTTGGGTTATTTTTGGTTGGTTTGGTTTGTTTTTTTTTACAGTTACTTTTCTAAACAGAAATACTACTTATTCTCTGCTAAATCAGTTGTAATCAGTAGATGAAATTATTCTCAGACTTATTTGTGTCTTAGAATTGTTGTTGTTGATAAATAAGCGGGTTTGTGTACTTAGTTTCCCTATTCCTACTGTATATTCAGTCTGCATACCTATGTTTCTCTTGTACAAATAAACAAACAACAGGTCAACGTGACAGAATTGATCTTAGAAGGAAAAAAAAAAACAAACCTAAGTTAAATATTTAAAAAATAACCCCACACAACCTCCAAACAAGGAATCCTTTGATGTCTGGAATCTTTTTGTTCATCTGGAAGCCAGAGGAATGGTTTGACTGAAAAGAATAATATTGTCCAAATCCAGGCAGTAAAACTGTCAAATATTAAGTGGGAAAATAGAAAACAAGTAAATATTTGAACTTTGAAGGAGTTTTTAATGTTGATTTCAATTATTTTTGTGTTCTTACTAAAAAATAAACATACTTTCCCCAATAAAACATTGTTAGATTTGCAAATATAGTAAACTTCTCGCTGTTCAAATGCTGAATATATTATTGTGAATATCAGTTACCACTTTTAATTTCATCAGTTGGCGAGAATTCCTTTTTGTCTTCAAATACAAACAGGAAGATAATTTTTTTTCCCCCCCCTCCTTTCCTCCTCAGATTTGTGGGTCTGTACTTCCAAAGATAATTTGTACAGAGAAAATTCTGAATATGGCTTGATTTGCTCTTGATCTTGGCAGTATTTCTAATGAGTGTCCCATGGACTCTATCAAGTTCAGGGGGTTCTACTCTAGCACTGAGGAGCAGAACCCTGAGCAGCAACTTGGTATCAGTGAAACCATTTCTTCCTCGTTCTCTTTAAAAGAGCAAGAGAAGATGAGTGATTATTCTGGACTTGCAAATGACCATAGCCAGATGATTGCTGAAGATCCAGAAATTCAGACAAAGCCTGAACATTCTCAAGAAGTTATTCAAGAAGATATTGAAATGAGCAGTGGATCCAGTGGGAATGATTTCAGTGGAAATGACACAAATGAAAACTACTCAAGTGGGCATGATTCACATGGTCATGAATCTGATGAAAATGGGAAAGATTCAGCAATGCTTATGGAATCTTCAGACTGTCATAAAAGGTAGTAGCTAATATTAAACTTCACTTCTTTTTTTTGTCACTTAAAGTCTTTTTCTATTTAAATCTAATTTTGGAATAAGTATGGTATAAAGTATATCTTCAGAATGAAGCTGAGTGTTCTAATTAACTTATATGACAAATTGTGTAAGATATTATAATTCATAAAGAGAAGATCTCTAGAGTTCTGTGAGGCCATCTTAAATGGAATCTTTCTTACTATTGCATGTTTAATTAGATTTATATGTATAATTTTCTTGTAAACCAACTTTTATAATTGTTTATCAAAAAGTGACAGTCTTTTTTTATGTGTAAGGATGCAACTATGCTATTTTAATCTTTTAAATAGCTTAGTGTATGGAGCAAAGCTACTGTAAGAACTTTCTTAGACAGATGTGTAATAGCTATAGCTTCCATCTGTTACACCAGGAAGAAACTTTTTTAGTTTGTTTCGTTCTGTGTTGGTGTTTGGTTTTTTCTAGATAACTATTCATTAATAGGAAAATATAAAACTAAAATGAACTAAAATGAACTAAAAGTTGTTTTCTAGGTTTATTTATGTTAGCATACTTCTGTCTTTTCTTATTGTAGTTCAAGCTCAAATGCATTTAGTCTGATGATTGCAAACTCTGAACACAATCAGTCTAGCAGTGGATGCAGGTAAATTAATGTTCATATATTTTTGATAATTTGTATGTATGTAATGCTGAATGCTGGAAGCCAATTAGAATTGTGTTTTGGGTTTGAGTTTTGGCTAAACTTGGAGGAGGACACAAGAAATCCTTAGATTCTTTTCCTGTCCACAATCAGTAGCATGTCCTATTAACCATTTGATTGAACTACAGATTTTTAGTGTTGTTCCATGCAAGTTGTGCAGTAACTTTCAAATCATCTTACTTTATTCCGATTAAGCTACTTTATTGGTAGCTTAGTCTTGTAATTTTATTTTTTTGTAGTTCATGTTGAATGTATCTTCAGCTCCTATGTTGTCTGTGGTTTTGTTTTGTTTAAGCTTTTCTCTAAATCTTTTGCTCTTCAGAATTTAGTCTGAAGTCCTTTCTTGGGAACAACCTAGTAGTGGTTTAACATCAGAATTCACCCACTGAGCTGGATGTGTTCTGATGTTCAACAGCCATACCATCTACCTCTCCTGTGTTCCATTCGCTAGGATTCAAGCCTCAAGTCTGTAAGGATAAATGATCATCAGCTGCAGGAATCCCTCTATATGAACTCTGCTTCTGACCCTGATAGACTTGAGAAACCTGGTGGCATTGAAGGCTCAAATCTGGACACTTCAGAGTGCCCCACTGTGTTGTGGTGTTTTGGTTTTTTTTTGGTGGTGGTTTTTGTTTTGTTTTGTTTTTTGTTGTTGTTGTTGTTTGGCTGTTGGAGTGTTTTTGGTTTTGGTTTTTTTTTGTCAGGAGACCACAAACCTGATCCTGGACAGATCAAGACTATCTACCTATCACATTATGATGTTATGGCCCCTAACTTACATGTACCTACCTTAAAGCATTTCTAACTGATATAGTTCATAGAGAAGTGATAAATTAGAACTACTTTTTTGCACCATTTGGTGCTTGATGAACTTACTGTGTTTGCCTTGCAGGCACATGGAAATCTTGTTTCATGCTGTATTTTCAATTGGAAATTGTGTTCTGGAGTTCATGTTCTGTAGTACAAAAGAGCAAACCAAAGGCATTTCTTAATATTCCTTTCCTGTTGATTGAAATTTCTTCATTGCAGGATTTTTGGGAAGTTACTTATTAGAGTTTTTCTGATGCTTCTTTATTTTAAATGTCATTAATAGCACTCTGCTCAGAAATAAACAGGAATCCAGTTTTCCCCAGCTGTCAGGAACAGTGCTAGAAGGCTACAGAGCAGAATCTGATCGTCTTTTGGGAGCAGGAGAGCAATCCTGAGAATTTTCTTTAGAGATATTAAAAGGGGCTGATAAGCTATAGGTTTAGTCTTCTATTGAAAGACTATGGGGCTTTGTATACAATATCAACACTGACCAACTACTTAGTTTTATATGTTGTAGGTACTTATCCAGTTTACTGTCCACAAAAAGTAAAATAGGAAAATCTTGTCTTTCTAGGACAAGATGTTCTGTCCTCTGAAAATCATGCCTTCCCTGTGACTGGGTACTGTGACTGATGCTACTGGTCTTTGGAAAAACATTTTTGAGTCGTGTAACTTATTTTCCAAGGAGGCTTATCTTCTACGTTTGCTGCTGCTCTAAGCAAATTTGCAAAGGTTTCTTTTCTTGCAAAAGAGTCTGACCACTCTCACAAAGCCTGCTCAGAGAGTACAAAGCTGGCAATATGCTCAATTATCTAATATTTTCCCTCTTCTGTCTTCCCTGCCAGTGTAGAGGGTTCTTCTATTAAAAAGACCCTGTTTTATTGCATTAGTCCATTAGTCCAGACTGTCAAGCCACATTGTAGATGCGATTTCAATATACAACATGAAAAGAATGTTTCCCAAGGGAGTACCATACTTTTGTATCTTATCCTTTCTCATTATTTCTCAGTACAAAATGACCAGGGATTAAATGAATGCTATGTTTTTTGTAGTATATTGTGATGTGAGCAAGAACAAGGTGTGCCAGCTTTGTTTCTTTCAAAGCGCTTCTGCTGAAATACACACAGCATCTGTCAGATGATTGCTCTACGTGGAGCTTTCCAAGCTTCCCTGAAAGATGTTCAGAATCTTCTTGAAAGTTATCTGCAAGCTGAAACTACTTTATTGACCACTTCAGACAGGGTGATACAGTTGACAAGTTTGACAGTTCACAAGTTGACAGTCTCTACAGTAGTTATTAGAGTAACTTCTTAGAGACTATCAGCCATGGTAATCAGGTGGTAAGAGAAGACTTCTTTTGATAGGGAAGAATTCATTTTCAGTAAGGCTTAAGAATATTGTGATTGTTTGGCAGAAGACTGATTGGCTTTTAAAATCTACTCTGAGAGATGAGATTTTTCATTTTTTAACTGCTTCTTACCCAGCTGCCCCTCATCTTTGTCATCCTCCTTCTCCCTTTCCTTACCTCCTTTTATCTTCCTTTTTTATTTTGTCAGCAACCCTTAATAATGGAGAGAGATACTGGGAACTGCAAAGGAAGGCTGTAATTTTCTGATGTTGGCAGAAATCTGATAATCTCTGTAGTTTGATGTGCACAGAGACAGCACTTTGGAACATGCACCTGAGAAATGTGAATGCAGTTTCTGTCTCCAGCCTCCTCTGATTCTTTCCCCTACATATCTAGTCAATTTTCCTTATTTTATGTATTGCCATGCTTACCTGGGATACGTTGTTCCAAGGATTTCTCAGTTTCATTTGTTAGCTTGATGCTTTCCCACTGCCATTCCCTTTTCAGGGACCTTACTTAGGAGAACCTGCTTGAACAGGAGGTGAAGACTTGAATGGACCTCCTGCTTCTCTCCTTTCAAGTCCATGAACATTTCTTTGAGTTTGAATTTGAAAGAAAATAAGGAAAATACCATTAAAAAGAGAGCAGGGAGACAGTGGATTAAAAAAAAAAAAAAAGGATTCTCTGATCACAGAATCACAGAATGCAAGGGGTTGGAAGGGACCTAGGAGATCTAGTCCAACACCCCTGCCAGACCAGGATCACCTAGACCAAGTCACCCAGGAACAGATCTAGGCGGGTCTTAAGTGTCTCCACAATGTCCCTGGGTAGCCCATTCCAGAGCTCTGTCACCCTCACTGAGAAAAAGTTCTTCCTTGTGTTTACCCTAAACCTCTTGTGCTCCAACTTACACCCATTGTCTCTTGTCCTGTCATTGGATGACATTGAGAAGAGTCTGGCTCCATCCTCTCTACACTCACCCTTAACAT
>JANHGL010019853.1:24835-53319 GCA_024611195.1 Ceyx melanurus
GTCATCAGCAAACTTGCTGAGGGTGCTCTCTACCCCCTCATCCAGGTCATTGATGAATATATTGAATAATACTGGACTCAGTACTGACCCTTGGGGGACGCCACTAGTCACAGGCCTCCAGACAGGTTCTGCTCCACCGACCAGAACTCTCCAGCCACTTCCCAATCCACCTTATTACACCGTGACTCAATCCACACTTCTCAAGCTTGGCTGTGAGGATCCCATGGGATACAGTATCAAAAGTCTTTCAGTCCTTAATATGAATGCTTTAAGTGATCAATTAAAATGATTTCATCCCATAAATTAGTTGTTTGCTTCTTTGCAGCTCCTTTTGAGTTGCTCTCCGAACCTGCTTGTGAGAAAACTAGGACTTGAGAAAACTACCTTGTTGCTAAATTCAGATTTAGTAGTCCTGTCAACAGTCTTGGTTTGCAGACCATAGACTGGGTTACTGTTAGCCTTTATGAGAGTTTTACAACTTTAAACTTTATTAATGCCCTTTTAAAAATAGGGTAAGTATTTATCCTCTAGACCTCGGCAGCATAGAAAAGAACTGCTATAGTAGACCTCTGGAGTTGGTTTAATCATACTGTTTTGTAAAGCTACCAAGAGAAAAATAATTACCACATTCCACAAATACTGCCTTGTGCAAACACTAGAACTACTATTAAGGTGATACTACTATATTACCAAATTTAAAATAATTCATTCTCTTTGTCTTCTTTGCTCTTTTTCCCATAACATTTTAGAGTACATATATGTTTATTCCACTTGACTTTTTTTTTTTTTTTTCCAGAGCAGTACCTCTGTTGGGATACCTACCTCAAGACTTAATAGGAACACCAGTCTTGGTGCATCTTCACCCTAATGACAGACCCTTAATGCTAGCAATTCACAAAAAGAGTATGTAATCTCTTACTCTGTCAGAAATAGATATTTTTTTCCCTAAAAGTTAATGACTACAAAGGCCTCAGCAAGTTTTACTTGTGACTCTGAAGTTTTCAACAAGTAAATATTGAATCATTTAAACTTGATTTTTACTACAAGTAGGAGAAAATGAGAGATCACTTGCCTTCATGTTTGATATGAAGCAGATGTGTCTGTTGTAAACAAACTGACTGTAAATTAATATTTCATACATAGAGAAAATTTTATTGACAATGGAATGATAGATGGCACAATTTAAATAGTAGTCTTTCTTACTTTAGAGAGAAAAAAATAAGAGCCATTCTGGCAATGTTAATTTGTTAAATCTTGAAAATTTAAGCTGCTTCTTTGGTCATGTTTAGCTTGTTGTGTTCTGAAGGTGATTTTTCTGAAGGTGATTTTTCTTGACAATAGTCCACTATTCTAGTAGTCCAGCATTTCTAAATGTATAGCTATATATGTTCTTTGAATTACCAACTTTGTCCTGTGCTATTCATTGTAAAGTCCTGGATTGTGAAGTAGGATATGAGTCTGAAATTTATTTTTGGATCCTTCATTACAGTACTTCAGTATGGAGGACAGCCTTTTGACTATTCACCAATCAGGTTTTGCACTAGAAATGGAGATTATATTACCATGGACACTAGCTGGTCCAGTTTCATCAACCCTTGGAGTCGAAAAGTTTCATTTATTATTGGAAGACATAAAGTTAGAACGTAAGTCTAACAGAGAAACAGTTGGGACTTAAGATTTTTAATTTATTTTTATTTTCCTTCCCATTAGGTTTACATAGTGATCCTTAAGAAAGACATAAGGGACTTTTTTGGGGGGGGGATGAGGGGGGTGGTGTGTGTCATATGTATGACTTGGTTCCATTTTAAATTTGAGATGCTGTAATTTCTTTAAAAAGAAATTTGAAGTCCTTCAACTTATGCCAATACTGTCAAGACTTATTTCAGAAGAGGAAAGTCATGCTCAAAGTGAGTAAGGGCATTTTGTCAGGCTTAAAGTTTCTAGATGCAGTAGACTAAACATCAGTTTCTATTTACTATTTATAGATGGTAAATTGATGATGTTCTCTAAGATTTAAGTACTTGTGTTTGTAATGAACTGGGATATGTTTGGTTTATGCAGGGGTCCCTTAAATGAAGATGTCTTTGCTGCTCCCAACTATACAGAGGACAGAATCCTACATCCCAGTGTTCAGGAAATTACTGAGCAAATATATCGGCTGTTATTGCAGGTACAGCCTGTGCTTTAGTGTTACCCTTTTCCCACTGAAGAAAAGGCTTTTAGCTTTGTGCGACATTTTGGTTAGCTGTCTGCTATTTCACTGGAATTTTTGGAAATTACTTACACTCATGCTTACCAGATAAGATATACTGAAGTATGTTAAAGCTCCATTTGGTATTTTAAGGATTTCATGCAGCTATGGAGTCCTCACAAAACTGCCCAATAAAATACCAAACCTGAAATAAATGCTTTTTTCCTGGAATTACTGTTCCCACTGACTGTGGAATTACAGTCTCAGTTTTGTTTACAGCTGGTGTGCTGATAAACATGTATATGTATATATGTGTGTGTGTATATGTATATAAATATATTTTTCTTGTTAACAGCCAGTACACAACAGTGGATCCAGTGGCTATGGAAGTCTAGGTAGCAATGGTTCACATGAGCACTTAATGAGTGTGGCATCCTCCAGTGACAGCACAGGAAATAATAATGAAGACACTCATAAGGATAAACCAGTAGGTTTGCTTTTTCTTATTCAAGTATGTATCGCAAAACAAATGAGTAGAAGTGATTTATTGGTTTGTTTGTGTGTGTGGAGGGTGTTTGTGTTTTTTGTTTGTTTGTTTGTTTGTTTCTGTTGTCTGTTTTGCATTTGGGTTTTTTTTAATTGTTGGGTTTTTTTTGTTTGGGTATTTTTGTTGTTTCTTTGGCTAGTTTTGTTTTATTTATTTAATACTTAGTGTTCCATTAGCAATGGAAGGAAGTATAATGAAAAAATAATATTTTGGTTTTGTTGAATGTGAAAAAACCTTTCTGTCCAGGGGAATGAACATTTCCAGTGTAGGTGAACTCTCAGGGTATGGAAGCACAGTTATAGGAGTGAAACTCCATGTATATAAAGAAGTTAAACCTATTTTAACTTATTCCAATGTCCATTATATGTTGTATTTTTGGGAATACCAGATGGATATTTGAAAACAGTTTCTTTTGCGAGGGGAAAATCTGTAATTACTGTGTTCTCAAATGAAACTCAGAAGATAAAGTGCAGTAATACCTTCATAATGAAGTCATAGCTTCATTATAAAGTGACCTTGATCGCTTTTTCTGCTGAAAAAATACATTCTATAATATGTAATGTAAATAAAATAAAACACTTTACTGTAGATTGTACCTTTCTACATCTAGTTGATAGTGACATGTAACTGTTTAAATCTGGTAGTTTTAAGTGAACATGAGTGTTAAATTTGTGCCTGTGCTTAACAGAGCTATTCCTCAGTTAGAAGTGGATCAGATATGTGGTAATGTACTGCATGTGGATACAGGCAAAAGAACTGCACCTCTTAACATCTCCGGTCATTTTGGCTTTCCTGTTGTTTTTCCTAAATTTGTTATAGCTCACTGAATTGTGTTTCATTCTGAAAGCCAACATTTTTCTTTACTTAATTATATTGCTTATAGGATAATTCTTCCAAATTTGATTTCTGCTTCTGTGATCAGTCATGGCAGAATGCTCTTCTTGTCAAACTGGTCACTTGACTGGCTTTCAGTCTGTTAGAGGCTTAAGAAGATGAAGTCTCTGGAGTTTTTTTGTTTAACAGATAAAATACTACATTTCAGAGCTAAGCAGAGAAATGTTTTAGATCTTGGTTTTGAGGGAAATACCTTTCCTTTACTATTCCCACAGAGAGTGAAGACTGTTGTATAGTTCTGAAACATGCTGGTAGCAGTTGGTTCTCAGTCATAAGTAAATCACATTAATTCAGCATCAAAGTTCTCAATCTTAGCAGCAGTATTGTTTACCAAGTGATATTGGTGTGTTTTATTTTTTTGTTTCTTGAATTCTTCTTTATAATGTGTCTGTATTTTCCTACTCAAGTCATTCAGCCATATTAAACAAAACATAGTAATTGTATATAAAAAAAAACAACCTTGAAATTTATTCTTTCCTGTTCCTTTTAAATTTCCCAAAATTCTGCTGCTGCATGATTCTATACATAAGGATTTCTCCTGTGTTCAGACTAATTGTAAGATAGATATTAATTAAGGTTAGATCTAGTCTGAGGAATCACTGTGCACGATGTTCTGTGTCAGAGTTTTCCAATAACTCTTTTAACTGCTTTACAGGACATTAGTCAAGATGCCCGTAAGGTTAAAAATAAAGGACAATGTATTTTCACTAACAGTAATTTGAAACTTGAACATAAGAGACAGCCTTTGTCAGGTAAGACATCAGCAAGTTCATTATTAGTCTATTGCACTGGTAACTTATATGACAGTAGGATTTTTTTCTCATTTAGTTCTAATCAGTGCATAATGTCTAAATTTTTATCAATTGAAGTTACATCGTCCTGTGTGTCTCCAATGCATTCAGGAAAAATAAGGTGTTCAGCTATGTGTGAATTGACAATGGCATAACATACAGTGAAGACAATGTCCTAAAGCTGTTGTTTTGAAGTACCTTAATTGTAGCTCGTGTTTTCTTATAAGTCAAACATTATACACGACACTTTCTTACTGAAAAGATATAGTCTTTACTGTTTCTGTTGTAACATCAGGAATTTTTAAGTTGATAAATCTCATTAGTAAGACTGTAATTTAGATTCTGCATAAGTATTCTTCTAATTATTTGTTCTAACTTATGAGCACTGTAGTTGTCCTCATGTTGAGTTTTCAAACTCTAATTAATCTCTTACAGCCATAATATCTATTCCCTTTGAGTTCATATGCATCAACCTGAGCTTCACACCTCCGAGAAACCATAAGGATGGGAGAATATTTACACCATGTACATTTATTAGTGTGCAGACCTCTTACCTGCTTTACAGTGGTTAAATTGTGACCTGTTAAGAAAAAATTTTAAGAAAACTTTTGTTGGTTTTAAGGGAGTTTGCAAGGATTTAATGCCATAATTGTGTGATAGCAGTATCTCTCTTCACAGTAAAACAAAATGGTCCTGGTGTGAAAGATGACTTGGGAAAGGAAACTCCAGTAACAGCTGCTCCTAAAAATGTAACTACTGAAGAGTTGGCTTGGAAAGAACAACCTGTTTATTCTTACCAACAGATTAGCTGTTTAGACAGTGTCATCAGGTAAGGAGCCAGTGTGTAAATTACTCTTGACCTGTGGTCTTTAAGACTTGCATATCTAATAATATTAAATCATTGTATTCTAGGTACTTAGAGAGCTGTAATGTGCCTGGTACAGCAAAAAGAAAATGTGAAACTTCATCGGATGTTACGTCAATAGAATCTGGAGTTCATGAACAAAAAACAGCTGATAATGCTGTACAGCCCTTGGGAGGTACCTTTACAGCACAGCTTTTGCTGGCTTCTTTTTTTCCCTTTTTTTTTAAAATGTTTTAATTTTTTTTCCTAGCAACCATCAGTGTATTACTACTTTGTCAAATAATGAGATGTGTAGCTTAGACATGACCTCATAGCTGTTTTCTTAGTGTTAAATGTTAGTGGTCTGACTTTTTATCATGATAAATCTTCACTAAGATCAAAACACTGAGGCATTAACTGAGTATGTGGATTGTAGATGGCACAAGCATATTTATATATTTTGATACTGTACAAAATAGACCAGGGCTTTGAGTTTTGGAACTTAAATAATTATCAAATGTAAAAAGTTTGTTTCACAGTTGGACTTGTAAGAACAACTGGCTGAAGAATACTAACTAACAATAGCTAATTAGTTATTATTAGTTAATAATAAATGGCTAATTAACTGCAACAAAACAATGGATTTTGCACTGCTATTTCTTCTTTGTGGACATTGAAAAAACAAAACAAGAAAACCCCAAACAAAACGGAAAACAACCAAGCAAACAAAAAAAAAAACCAACAACAAAAATAGCCCTCACAAACAAAACCAACAACAACAAAACAATACAAAACAAACACAGTAAAAAAACTGAAACAGGCTAGAATGCAGCATCAGGCTGCTTTTGGTCTTGTGTGAGGCACAAGAATCCATTTGAAAGGAATGTCCAGCCATGAAAATAAAAAGTGGGGACTACTGACAATAGCTATCTAAAAAGTCTGCTGTAGGCAAAAACTATAGCTAAGTCCTAACAAATTAAATTGAAAGTGTTGGATATAGTCTTTGACTGGATGGGGAGCTAAAGTGAAGACCATAATTGTTTCGTTACTGCAAGAATTATGAGATAGGTAAAGAACTACACATAGATACTTGTTGGATCAATCGTGTCGTTATATGAGACTGAAGGGGAAGTGTCTAGTGGAGTTTCTCAAAAATTGGTATTGAGAATGTTGTTATCTGTATTTCCTTTGGACGAGCTTCAAAAAGGAGTTCTAATGTAGCTTTTAGAATTAAAATGGAAGATATCAGTATGCATAGGAACAAAGTGTCATAGAAAGAACTAAACTTGGTTTTGAAACTAGAGAGAAAGAAATGGTAAAACTAGCATCATGCAACTAGCAACACAATATCTGTCATTTGAAGTCAGTGCAGTTCTAGTTGACAGGATATGATGTGTGTTCAGTAGCTTTGTGGAGTGCTGTTGACTGAGAACAGCAGCAACATAGTCTAGTTGGAAGACAAACTTTAGATCTAAAAATACTGGTTATGTCTAGTATTGCTACTAGAGGAGGAATATTTTAATGTTGTTTTATGAGGCACAGGTATGACCTGCTGGAATACTGTGTATAGTTTTCAGGTGAGAGATTTTAAATAGGTGGATGATCAGAACAAAGCTGTTGGGATAACTGGCTAATGATGGAGATTAATGTACCTCTATATAGGAACTGGGCAGGACTGAATTATAGGCTGGAAGAGGCTCAGAGCTTTCTTCCAATATTATGCCATGAAAGAGAGTGAAAACCAGGAAAGAGGAAAAAAAGTCCTTCATTGAAAAGATTTCATTTGACTGTATGTGAGAACATTGGATTTGGTTACTCAGAAGTTGTTCTTAATAATTCTAAAATGTTCTTAGCAGAATGCGTAAAGTAAATGTCCATTTTGTGTTTTGTCAAGCACAGTTTAGCCTCTACTGTTTTGCAACCCTAGCAGCATATAACTTGCGTTCACTCTTATTTATGTTCAGTAAACTACAACTTTCTTTTAATAGATCCTGCTGTGTTGAAGGCATCTGGTAAATCAAATGGTCCCCCAGTGGTTGGTGCTCACTTAACATCTTTGGCTTTACCTGGAAAGCCTGAAAGTGTTGTGTCTCTCACAAGTCAGTGCAGCTACAGTAGCACCATTGTTCATGTTGGAGACAAAAAAACCCAACCTGAATTAGGTATGCTTTTTGCTAATAATTGTCTCCAGAATGGAAATTGCTAGCAAGTTTAAAATTCAGACATGTGAACAGTTAATACCTGCTTGTACCTTGTGTTTTCTTAGATAAAATGTTCTTACAGAAATGGAATAGAGACAAAATTTATATCTTAAAGCAAAATTACTGCAGAAATTATAATACCTTAAAAATGCATATACAGAGCTGCTCTTACTTCATCTTGATTTTTCCCCCTCCCCCTCTTATTTCTGTAGAAATGATAGAAGATGGTCCAAGTGGAGCAGAACTCTTAGATGGCCAACTTCTCACCGCTCCATCCAGCTCTGCGCATGTAAATCAAGAAAAGGAGCCATTTAAAAAACTAGGACTTACAAAAGAAGTCCTTGCAGTGCATACACAAAAAGAGGAGCAGAGCTTTTTGAATAAGTTTAAAGAAATCAAGAGATTTAATATTTTTCAGTCCCACTGCAATTACTATTTGCAAGATAAACCAAAAGGACGGCCTGGTGAACGTGGTATGGCAATAGTTTTCCCAATAAAACTTGTATTTATATAGGAAGAAAATCCTGTTGAGAGGGCATTTCCTTTTTTAGCTGTATTTTGGGTCCAATATGAATAGTGACATTTGCATGCTATTTTTGAAGTCTACAGAAAAAATAAACTTCTTGGAAGTATTGCTTAAAAATTGAGAGCAGAATATAGTTCTTAATGTAATAACTGACATTTTAGTAACTAATGTTTAGATTTTCTTTCTCTGCTATACTATTACTGTTATGCATCTATTTTCAAGAGACAAAAAACATGCTTTAGCATGTTTGTTTTACTGTATTTATGTTTATATTCTCTTACTTTGCTTTTACATCTGTCTTCCCCCCCAGGTATGTGGTTTTGTTTTTTAGTCCCTTTGATTTATATCCAGTTTCCCCCATTCCACTACTGTGTAATCAGTGAAACAATCTGATGCTTGTTTGGTTGCCTTTAAGTTAATAATGTGATCAGTGGGAAGGAAATGGCACAGACGAGCCTTAATAGTGAGAAACGTTTTGTTTGTTAGGGCTAGGAACTCGAGATGACATTTTTAGAAGTGCATGATACTGATCTGACTTTGTGCCTATTTCAGTATTGATTTGATTTGGAATGGAAGTCAGACACTGCAAAGCATTTTTTTGCATATTCTTATTGTTAATTTTTTATTTATGTAGTTATGCAGGTACTTGATTTATGAAGCCTGTTCTGGAACTCTTTTAGTCCACTTGCATTCTCTATGCTCAGTAGACTTTCAGCCAATTTAATTAGACTTCAGACAAACTAAAAATTTGAGCAGCTTTTAGTGCTGGAAGATATTTTGATTTCTTTGTGTCTGTAATCAAATGAACTGACAGCTTTCTCCTAGGGAAGTGTCACTTGGTGCAGACTTCTTCTAAAATAAAGTTGTAAAGGTAGCATGCCTTTTTTTCCTCCCAGAATCTTACTTTTCCTTTGTGTACTTTCTCTCCATGTTGGGTTGGTTGGTGCTTTGTTTTGGGTTTTTTGGGTTTTTTTTCAATTGTGAACCTACACGACCTCAACTCTCTAGGAATGCTTTCAGTTCTGTCCTATACTGCTTTCATTGTAAATATTGGAGTAATTGAAAGTTTGCCCCTCTGAGAGCCACTCACTGTTTTGCAGCTTTGTGCTGTTTGGGTGATACTTCTGATCCTACATTTACTTCTTCCATGATGTGTCAGCATGGGTTAGCTCAGTTCTTGTGGTAGAGGTAAGAGGGAACTTGACACCTTTCCAAATGCTTCCATTTGAATAGGTTAAGTCCAGAACTTGATGTTTGAGCAACTTGTAAGGATGACCTTGTGAAATGGATCCATCAGATTGCAAGTAGGATCCTTCATGATGTTTTGGGCTTTTTCACAGTTGGCCGTGGACAAAGAAATGGCACTTCTGGAATGGATCAGCCTTGGAAAAAAGGTGGAAAGAACAGGAAGTCAAAGCGCATTAAACCACAGGAGTCTTCAGACAGTACAACTTCTGGAACAAAATTCCCTCATCGGTTCCCTCTTCAAGGTTTAAATGCTACTGCTTGGTCACCATCAGACACTTCTCAAGCGAGCTATTCAGCGATGTCTTTTCCCACTGTTATGCCTGCATATCCACTTCCTGTTTTTCCAGCAGCAGGGACTGTGCCACCAGCTCCTGAGACTTCACTTTCTGGTTTTCATCAGTTGCCAGACTCTGGAAATACTTGCCCTGTGCAACCATCCCAGTTCTCTGCATCCCTCATGACACCTGTCGTAGCACTTGTGCTCCCCAACTATGTCTACCCAGAGATGAACAATAGCTTACCTCAAACACATTACCAAGGCCAACCCAACTTCCCTGCCCATTCCACATTCTCTTCACAGACAGTATTTCCAACACAGACACCTTTAGCTACACCTACCCCTTTCCCACAACAAGCATTTTTTCCAACACAGCCATTCCATTATACACCAGCAGAGAATGAAAAGGTTGCTGTCACAGAGCCCCGAAATGAGCCATCCCGTTCCTGCACTCCACAGTCAGTGGGTCCTCAAGAGCAGACTTCACCACCTCTCTTCCAGTCAAGGTGTAGTTCTCCTCTGAATCTTCTACAGTTAGAAGAAACCACAAAAACAGCTGAAAGTGCAGCTTCTGGAGGTTTACATGGAGCTTTGAATGAGGAAGGAGCCATAGGCAAAATCATAACAACAGATAACTGTAGTGGAAAGGAACCCTTACCAGTAAGTATGCTGATGGGTTTTGTTTGTTGTTTTTTTTTCTCACATCCATGAACATACTGAAGTTGTTAATATATGTAATATAATATGTAAAATAGATGTCTCCCTCTGTCTCCTGTCTCTACTACATCATTTTCTGTACTTGTGAGACCTACTTTTTAACAACAGACAATAACTGGTCAGTATATATATATATATAGGAGATGGACTTGCAATTGTAGTTAGTCAATTCAGACTTCAGCTGTCTGAATAAAACATTTAATCCAATAATTAAAATAGTCTTTAAAAATTAAAACCACCAAATTATTGTTTACAAACTATAGCTTTGTTTGATTTGGTGCACTAAAACTATGTGAGCTATTTGTCAGGGTTTTTTAATTTCCTGACTCATTCAAAGTTCATGAATCAGTATAACAAATAACTTTGCAGAAACTTCAGATTAATATGTCAATAAAGTTTTCTGTGACAAATATGTAGACTAGTAGTAATGTGTTCTAAAAGCAGCATTCTTCTGTATCTTTGTGAAGTCACTGATGGGATGGAGTTGCAAGCTAAGCCTGTTTGGCTCTTTCCTCCCTTCTGTTTTTCTTGTGCGGTGGTTTGTAACAGATCTTTGCAGTTAGAAAGTAAACTTGGGTTCACTGCTGACAGAAGGCAAGAAGGCATTGGTAGGGGTGGCTTTTAAATGAGTCTGAGATCTAAAGTACTGCAAGTAACTGGTGAAAAGCATCATTAGTATTGGTGCTAGCAGCTGATGAGATTATCTCACTTATTCAGTGAGTCATAAGTATCTACCTACATTAGATGTTACAAAAGAAGAGGAAGGGGGGGAAAAAGAACTTCTAAAGATGCTTATTCTCCACCCTGGGTAATAAGCTTCCCCTGGTTAGTTTCCAGGTGATTTATTTCATTGAATATGCTTGATAGTGATCCTTAAGGTGGATGAAGGGAGAGAGAATAAAAAGAAATTGATTTTGTTATAATCTGTGTTTTTCCTAGAGAAACTTCCATGCTTGTTTGATAGAGTATAAAAATAACATTGTTACTACATACTTATCTCATGATCTTGAGAATAAATGCATTTGGCTTTCATTAAAGAAATTTGTCTGTCATACTAGTCATAATTATGACTCTCCACTGGTCAATGAAGATTGGGTTAGGGACCAGTTATATATGTTGAATATACATAAGTCCATGAGCCCTGATGAGATGCACCCAAGGGTGCTGAGTGAACTGGCTGATGTTATTGCCCTACCACTCTCCATCATTTTTGCAAAATCATGGCAAATGGGAGAGGTGCTGGAGGACTGGAGAAAGCCAATGTCACTCCGGTCTTCAAAAAGGGCAGGAAGGAGATGCCCAAAAACTATAGAATACTTTATTCTTGAGGTCATCTCTAGGCACATGCAAGAGAAGAGGGTTCTCAGGAGTAGTCAGCATGGATTTACCAAGGGGAAGTCATGCTTGACTAATCTGATAGCCTTCTATGATATTGTAACTGGATGGATAGATACAGGAAGACCAGTGAATGTAGTCTGTCTTGACCTGAGGAAGGCTTTTGACACAGTCTCCCATAACATCCTTGTGGAGAAGCTCAGGAAGTACGGGATAGAAGAGCAGATAGTAAGATGGATTAGTAACTGGTGGGACAGTAGAGTCCAGAGAGTGGTGATCAATGGTTCTAAGTCCAGCTAGAGAGCTGTAACCAGTGGAGTCCCCCAGGGATCAGTGCTGGGTCTGGTCCTGTTCAACATCTTTATCAATGACATTAATGACAGGAGTGTCAGTGTCTGCTCAGCAAGTTTGCTGATGACATGAAACTGGGAGGATTGGCGGATACGCCTGAAGGCTGTGCAGCCATCCAATGAGACTTGGACAGTTTGGAGAACTGGGCAGGGCAGAACCAAATTATATTCAACAAGGATAAGTGTGAAGTCCTGCATCTGGGTAAGAATAACAAATTACATCAGTACAGACTGGGAGGTGATCTGTTGGAAAGCAGCCTTGTGGAAAGGGACTTGGGAGTCCTGGTGGACAACAAGTTCTCCAAGGAGCAGCAATGTGCCCTTGTGGCCAGGAAGGCCAATGTATCCTGTGGTGCATCAAGAGGAGTGTGTCCAGCAGATCGAATGAGGTTCTTCTCCCCCTCTACTCTGCACTGGTGAGCCCTCACCTGGAGTATTGTGTCCAGTTCTGGGCTCCCCAGTTCAAGAGAGACAAGGATTTGCTCGAGAGAGTCCAATGGAGGGCTACAAATATGATTAAAGGACTGGAACACGTGCCTTATGAGGAGAGACTGAGACACCTGGGGCTCTTTAGTCTGGAGAAGACTGAGAGGGGACTTGATAAATGTTCATAAATATATGAGGGCTAAGCGTCAAGAGGAAAGTGAGAGCCTCTTCTCACTTGTGCCCTGTGATAGGACAAGGGG
This sequence comes from Ceyx melanurus, assembly GCA_024611195.1. Lineage (NCBI taxonomy): Eukaryota > Metazoa > Chordata > Aves > Coraciiformes > Alcedinidae > Ceyx > Ceyx melanurus. The sequence goes on from JANHGL010019853.1 coordinate 37,443, forward strand.
AAACAGATGGAAGCTGGAGCACAGGAACTTCCACCTCGTGAGGAGGAACTTCCTTACTGTGAGGGTCAGAGAGCACTGGAACAGGATTCCCAGGGGGGTTATGGAGTCTCCTTCTCTGGAGATTTTCAAGACTCGCCTGGATGCATTCCTCTGTGGCCTGTGTTAGATTATACTTCGATTATACTTAGATTGTGATCCTGCCTGCCAGGGGGGTTGAAGTCGATGATCTCCAAGGTCCCTTTCAACCCCTGATACTCTGTGATACTGTGATTCATTTTACTAAGTTCTGTCAACCTTCATTTCTAATATTTAATCTTCAAACTGACTTACAGTGAGGTTTTGCTTATGTTAGAAAGCTAATTAATTATCTGCCTCTTAAAAATATACAATTAAATCATCTTGCTTAGGAAGCTTGCATCTGGGAGCACTTTATTCTTTGTCATCATGCAGTGAGAGTAGCAATAGGCTGTTGATGCAGATTATAGTAGGAGCAACTGCTAGTATGACTTGTGCAGGACAGAGGCTGTCAAAACTGAATAGCAAATACCTTTCTTACTTCCTCATTAAAATATGCAATTTTTGTAAAAGAAAAAATGTATTGATATCTTCATCTTACTGAACAATGAATTTTCTGCCCATCAGTTTGCTTCATTATTTCTCAGATGGTCTTGGCAAATTTTTTTGATAGTTGTCTTGAAACAACTGTGGAAACATAACACAATAGGAAGTGAAATGGATTCATACTAAATGTAGATGATCGATCATGAAATAGCCTTGATTTATTTTTTTTTTAATATTATATATTTTTTCTCTCTTCCTATCACTAGGCTGAATCTCCAATGAATGCTCAAAATAGCGATGCACTCTCCATGTCTAGTGTCCTGCTTGACATTTTACTTCAGGAAGATGCATGTTCAGGCACTGGTTCAGCTTCTTCGGGGAGTGGTGTATCTGCAGCTACTGAGTCTCTGGGGTCTGGATCCAATGGCTGTGGCATGTCCGGGAGCAGAACAGGTAACACTGGCAGTGAGAACTCAGTGTTTTAGAGGATTTGGAGCATGAGGTATTGCAAATACAGCTTGGGCATCAAGAGCTTTATGTGAAAACCTTTATTGACTTTAATCCTCATTACACAGTTTATTCTTGATTATTTTTTTTTTTATTACATAACATGGCAGATTTTTCTGTTGTGCGTGACATAACGGTATAGAATACTTTTTAAGTATGTGTAAAATAGCCATTAAGATATTAGGTAGGTATGACAGACTAATGAAGGGAAGATAACCATACTCATTTATGTTCATTCTGGAGTTTTTTAATTTAAGTAAACTAATGATTCTGCTGAAATTGAAGGGAGACTTAGCTTGAAATTTTGAGTTTTATAGACATTAATACAGTTACTTAGGGGTGGAAGTTCACTTTAATAAATTAAATAAAAGAAGGATGTCTGCTTATGCTTTCAGTTCTTTCATCTTCCCTGTTTTCAAAAGTATTCCGTTCCTGTGTGTATTTGACAACTTATAATGGAACTTCAAATTTCTTTTTAAAGGTAGTAGTGAAACTAGTCACACCAGCAAATACTTTGGGAGTATTGATTCCTCAGAAAACCATCATAAAACAAAAATTAAGGCAGAAATGGAAGAAAGTGAGCACTTCATTAAGTATGTCCTTCAGGATCCTATATGGCTTTTGATGGCGAACACAGATGACACTGTTATGATGACTTACCAGATACCTTCACGGTAATTCCAATGTCATAGTCCTTTATGAACTGTATATGTTTTGCAGGGAGCAGGTGTAGAGAAGAAAAGATATGTATCAGTCTCTGTCTTGGTAGAGATGAACTGGTTTTAATGTTTTGCTCAGTGTAAAGAATTCTTGCTTCCTTTATCTTTTTTTTTTTTTTTTTTTTTTTTTTTTTTTAGTACTATACTAAAAGTTCTCAAAGTTATTTTATTAGGCTCACCTAATAGTAATTGCTTTACAATATTTGGATCAGTTACTTGAGTTGAAAATTAACTGTGGCTATTTTTTGAAACCATTTTATAGTTAGTGATTTGTTGCCTAGAAATCCTTGTAGTCTGTTTAATAGATGCTGGAAAATATGTTTAGATCAAATGATTGTTTGTAGCGTGGAAAATCTGTACTGGCTGCTGTTCTTGAGATGCTGCATTCAGTGGCATGCTGCTTTCTCTGCCTTTTGTGTGTTTTGGTTTGTTTATTTTCTGGTTGTGGGGGGGGTGGTTTTTTTGGTGTTTTGTTTTGTTCTGTTTTCTTGCATGTGTGGATTATTGTTGTTTTTTTCCCCTTGGGTTGTTAATTTCCACATATTTATTAATTCTCCATAAATTCTCATTCAAATGGGACAAGGAGGTAGAAAGTAAAAAACATACATTTTCTAATGGGAAAAAGAAAGATTTTATTAATAAAAAGTATGTATTTCTTATTTCACTACCAAAAAACAGGTATAGGGGAAGAGGAGGTGACAAGACTGCAGACTTATTTTATCTTATTGTATTATTTCCTAGAAGCAGTGAATAACGTTTTAAAAGGAATAGGACGTTTCAGTAGAGACAGGCCTTTCAAAAGGGAAGGAAAACAAGCTTTCAAAATACAGAAGCATGGGGATGATGGAGGGCGGGGAAAGTAGAGAACACATAGTAAGAATGTCTGTATTTTTCTCTAGATTTAAAGATACCATGTTATTTCTCAGTCTCTGTAGCCGAAAGTTGACAATTAATACAGGGGAATTTCAGTATATTTTAGTTTCTGGATCAAAGTGGATCATTGAGGGGAAAGAGAAATTTGGTTGCTGAAGCAGAGCAGTGTTTTCTAGATATCCTCTTCTCATCCCTGAAGCTTAATCCATTATGGATGGACCTTCAAAACATATCTTAAGAATTCTGATTTACTATCAGATGCTGCCTGACTAGCTTTAATAAAACTGCTTTCACTGAAGGAAAAGACAATGAGCCAGCAGAGATCACAGGATGTCAGGGGTTGGAAGGGACCATGGAGATCTTCGAGTCCAACCCCCCTGCCAGAGCAGGACCATATACTATAATATAGCACAGGTCACAAAGAAATGCATCCAGGCGAGTCTTGAAAATCTCCAGAGGAGACTCCAGAGAAGTTCTTCCTCATGTTGAGGTGGAACTTCCTGTGCTCCAGCTTCCATCTGTTTCCCCTTGTCATACCACAGGGCACAAGTGAGAAGAGGCTGCCCCACTCATCCTGACATTCAGCCTTCAGATATTTATAAACATTTATTAAATCCTTCTCAGTCTTCTCCAGACTAAAGAGCCCCAGGTCTCTCAGCCTTTCCCCATAAGACATGTGTTTTAATCCCTTAATAATCCTTGTTGAACTCTCTTGATGAACTGGATGTAATATTTGAGATGAAGTCTCACCAGGGCAGAGGGGAAGCAGAACCTCCCTCAGCCTTCTGGACACAATCCTTCTAATGCACCTCAGGATACCGTTGGCCTTCCTAGCCATAAAGGCATTTGTCTGTAAATGCAGAAGGCTGCTGAAATAGCCACATTTAGTTTTCCTTCAATATGAGATTTGTAAGCTTAACATTCCAGAACAAAAATAATCTTTAAAGTTGCTAATATTTGACTGTACCTTATATAGGCATAAAGCCCAGAAACTGTTGAAGCTCAATTTCTAAATACATTTTATTTTAGAGATTTGGAGACAGTTTTAAAAGAAGATAAGCAGAAGTTAAAGCAAATGCAGAAACTACAGCCAAAATTTACAGAAGAACAAAAAAGAGAGCTCATTGAAGTTCATCCATGGATCCAGCAAGGTGGACTGCCAAAAACTGTTGCTAAATATGTAAGTTTAAACAAGTTTGTTAGTTTTGCATAACAGACAGCAAATAATGTAAGCACTCTGTTTTGCTTTTCCCTTCCTGTTGCTATGAAAGCTTGGTAAGTTAGACAGAGGAAAAAAAATATAATTAAAACTTCCATGCAGTGCTTTCTGGCTTGATTGAATTTATATCAGTCTTTTTTCCAATGAGAAATTCAAAGTAGTGGTGAATACAGTGTGAGACATTTCTTCCTGTTTCTATTTTTCTTGTATCTGTTTGAAATCCTTTATCAACACAGCCAGAAAGTTCACTACATAAAAACCTGTGGTTTGCATGCAGAAATTTATTCCCTTTGCTTTCTGCAAAGTACAAAATTAATGGGAGTGCACTATTCCTTTTTTAAGTCGGACTTCCCACACATCATCACCTGTTGTGTTGGTTCTGCAACTGGATTAAAGGCACGCCAAATACCCAATGGCATTCTCTTTTCCCTAAGATTTCCATAATTTGTAGATTTTTGCACATAAGTTAGAAAATGCAGAGGCTCTCTTTGCACCTAAATTTTGTACAGTATTTCAACAGTCAGTGTGACAGAACTGCAGTGGAATCCTAATCCTAATGCTAATATTACTGCAACACTAATACTATAAGCACCTGACTTGTGTAAGTGAACAGTTACTTCAGTTTCTTAAGCACTGCACCTGATAAGAACATCCTAATGCAGGGTCAACAATCAAATGGAGGAAAAGGTGACTGGAAGTGCATGTAAAATGTTAGCATGATAAGTGATGTATGACATAACTAATTCCAGTAGAGTTCTCAAGTACCGGTACTTATTTGCTACACAACCACTTGCGTGAAACAAAACTGGGAAGTGGAATATATCTGGTAGTTGCCACACAGATGTAAAGGAATTGGGACTCCCTTCAAAAGGACTGTTGTTTGGAAAGCTTTTTTCATTGACTATTACTATAATTTTATGTTTGTTTTTTTTCTTAGGAATGTATTTTTTGTGAGGACAATATACAGAGCAACTTTTATACAACATATGATGAAGAAATCCATGAAATGGACCTTAATGTAATGATTGAAGACAGTGGGGAGAACAGCTTGGTTTCCCTGAGTCAAGTCAGTGAAGAACAAACATAGCCTTTAAGCATGTTACTTTCAAAGCTGCTTCAAACTACAGTGATGATCCACAAAGGTTTTAATCTTGTATACAGCAAGATGATCCAGTTCGTAAAACCAATGTGTTTTTCTTGCTCTGGAAGAGTAATTTGTGAATTAATCTCTTTTTAAATGGTGGCACTCTCTTCCCAGTAAGGAAGTTGTTGAAGATGGTATAGCTTTTCTTTAAAAAAATAAAGATTTCTATTTTGCACTTACATGCCTCAAGTATAAACTATAGAAACTTTCATTGATGCCTACTGTTTTTTGTAGAGTGGGTTGGTGAGTACTGAAGATCCCTTTATGTACATATGGTTCTCAAATCTCCTTTTGGCAATGATTCAGCATTATAAATTGTTCTAGCAATCATGCCTAGTGGCTCTTCAGCATTGTTCTAATATTTGAAGTGGTCCAGCGTAGTAGAATAAATAACCTTCAGGCAAATCAATTCACACTTGCCCTTTTCATACCACCTCGTGGTTTGTTTCCTATAGTTTTGAATGTAGGAACCTTTTTTGTTTGAGAAATGTTGAACTGATTTGGTAAGATGGTCTTAGATTATAAAATACATGAATACATAAGAAAGGATAGACGAGTGTTGACAACTTTGAAGCCTTTAAGTGGGCACTGCAATACTGTGAAGTGTTTATTACCTTGAAGCATAATTTCTGAGAAATTATGCACAAGAAATCTTTTAGGCGTAAAGATTTTTAAAGCTAAGACCATAGAGGATGGCTGAATATGCTCCAGTGACTGTTAGACAAAACTTGGTATAATTTTGATCTTAATTTCTGATTTGTTCTGGATGGACCTTGGCCATAATTTTTTCCTGTGTGGCTAAACAAACAAACAAACTCATGTGTGGCTAGAGAGGTTTAGACATTTCTTGTCATTTGAAGATAGTTCTTCTAAAGGAGGAGTGATTTTGAGAACATTGACTTTCACTGTATTTGCATTGCATAATCTTAAAACTTAGTGTGGCTGGAATCCTTTGCTGTCAAGGATTTAATTGTAATGTCCATGAGATTGTATTGACTTGAATATGCGTACTTAATGTTCGTGTGCTGTTTATACATCAGATGTGGGAAAAGAACACAAAAGAGAAACTTTATTGGTTCATTACAAAATATTCAGTTGCAGTACTGGTAGATGTCAGCTGTAGGTCTTGGGGAGGAAGCCATGGAGAAATGCAATTAACTGTAATGTGTTTGTCTTAAAATATTTTTCATTGAGAGCTTTTTTTTTTTATTAGGATAACATTTCTGTTCACTGAAATTAAGGTTATTTTCATTCTGTAAAAATATCTCTCTTTGCATATGAAGAGAATGTGAAGTTAGATCTGACACCAAAAACATGCAGAAGTTATTGGTATTTGCTTAGTAGAAGAAATAATTTGTGTAAAGTAACTAGTTATTAATTGGACATTATGATGAGGAAATTAGCTTTGGAGACAGGTTCCGCAGGTAGTATGTGTGAACTTGTGAAACAAGAAGAATCGCAGCTTAAAAAATTAAGTATATTAAATGTGGTGTGAAACACTACCCAGGAAGATCTGGTTCTTGTCTTTTTATAGTTTAGCAAGGTCAGACTTAAATATTTGTAAATATAAATGGAATGAGAAATTTGTAGATGCTTGTGTTTAAATCCAATGCATTAGATGTTTTAATCATAAATGGAGCAGTGCAGTTATACCAGCATATTAAATATATTTCATTTCTACATGTAAACATGAATAGTTTTAATTGGACCAGGGTTTGGGAAAAAGAAAAGCTTTATATAAGAGGAGTGCATCATAATTATACAAATTATTTTCAGGGACTTCTCAACTATGTTGAACTTCTTGCTTTACCATGCTCTTTTTTTTTTTTTTTTTTTTTTTAATTACCATCTTGTAACCATAACTTTAGTGAAAGGAAAAGTTTATTTAGAGCATTTTGTGGATGTGCTTACTTATGGACTTGATTTTGCATCCTTAAAATGTTTGCATTTACAGGGTGGTCTTAAAATATTGTCCTGTAACTTTAAATCTACATGCCTCCATTTATAGATAAGATTCTGAAGCTGTAATTTTTCCAAACTGTTGTAAGATGACTTATTTGTGATGACACTTTGTCAACATGTCAACAATGTTTTCTGTACACTGTGCAATATATTTGGGTTTTGCCACTTGTGACTAATTTTTATGACTTTGCTTTTTAGAAAACTGTTAAATAAAACAAATATATTTTTAGTTGCCTTTTGTTCCTTGCAAAAAATATGTGCATTCTTGGTAGGATGTGAACTGGTATTTCAAACAGAAGAACTTTCAAACTGCAAGCTGTGAAGTTAGTTGTGGCTTAATACTCTGAAGTTGTTGGCAGCTTATCTGACCTATAAGTTCAGTGGGAAAATGGAAGCTCAAATCTTTCTATTCACTAGTTGTTCTAAAAATGTACAGATTTACTACCTGGAAGAGCATATGCATTTGGGTTCTCTGTGTGTGTTCAAAACCACTAGAACCACATGTATCGTCCTTTTGCATTGTTTAACATTAGTGGTGGATATCTTTTCTCCCACATTTCTCTCTGGTTTTATACTGGTATCTCAGAGGTAGAGGATTTTATTTATGCCCCTTGAAATTGCTTTACAAGACATAGCAAATATTAGTCTTCTGTTGTGGTGTGAAGTGTCGTCTTCTGAAGATTGCCAAAAATCATCCAGTTAGTGTGCTTTCCTCTGTTGATGTTCTTGTCTTATACTCTTGAGTGGAGGAAGTGGGGAGGCTTGAAGATTTCTGTTTTCTTGCTTTGAGTAGGGATATAGTTTAGTGGGTATGGACATCTCTCCAGTTTAAGAATTATTCAGGTTATGACACCCTCATTAGATCTGGTCATTTCCGTTATTGTTTTGAGAGGTTTGTGGGGTTTTTTAAAAGTAGAAAAAGCTAATTAAACCTTAGTTTGGTCATGAGGGACCCAGATATTTCCGTGAGATGCAAACTCAAGATGTTTGTGTATCACAAAATGGTTCACTGCACAGGTGAATTGCCTTCACATCAAAGATAGAAATGTAAATTTTATGCACTCTGTTGTCAAGATGTCTGTGTTAAAGCGTGTTTTTTCAATGCATCATCCAAATCCCTTTGAAGACTTATGAACTGACCATAAGCTCATGAGCAGTTCTCTGCATGTGAGGTCTGAAAGCACTTTTGTCTTAATAGCACTTTGGTTCCTTGCTTAATTAAACGTGCAGAGGAAAGATGTATTGATGAAGCTGTTTACAGAGCTATGAATATAAACATACATATATAGTGTGTTTATGCAGCTTGATAGAGAAGGTGGTGTCTCAGTCTCTGGATGTGAGTTTTGGTCATTGATACATAACACTGGAAGAATAGAAGTGCTGCTTACACAATAAATTACCAGTTAACATTTCACAGCTATTTCTGCTTCTGGTAATTTTTTTCAATAGTAAAAAAAAAGTATCAGCTACATGTGGCTTCAGGTATTCCTGTACTCCTTGATTATGTGCCTTCTGTCAGCACTCAGTGGCTTGCTTTACACTGTAGAACTGGTGGGAACAGTGTCATATTTTCTACCATGTCAGTAGCCCCTAGACATCACTGTCCTGGGATTAGATTTGGCAGTTTTGCTACACCTGGGGTTTTTTTCCTCCTATTCAGTTGCTTGTATTTTGCACCTATTATGTTTGCTATATTATTTGATATAAGGGGAAAGATCAGTGGCTTGAATTTCAGGTAAGATGGTGAGAGAAGTCATAATGATGAGGTACTGACCCAATGACAGAGAATGCAAATCTATGCTTTCTGCTTGGAAAGGGGAAGTAGACTACTGAAAAGCATGAGTTTTTAGTCCACTTCATTGTTCTTTTGTCTTTCTAGCAAGGGTGGAAAGAACTTAATGCATCGATAAGCCTCTGACTCAAAGAACATGGTGAGTTGCATGCTTCTATCAAAGTGACAAATGGATGTCTTAAAAGGGAATAATGTTTTTAGGTGTAATATCCAGAAATGACAGTGTTTACTTGCTCATGGGTGATTAGGAGCTTGAGCAACATATTGTATCTATCAATTGAACAAATTAATAACTCAATCAGCTCCTTTTTCTTGGGGGGCTGTGAAAAAGGACAGTATTTTTAGGGGTGGTATGCAATATGTGTAATAACTTTCAGTGCACTTTGGAATGGGGGGGGCCACCACACCAAAAAAAGGAAAAAATAGAAACTTCTGATAGGCTTCCTGTGTGGAAGTGTAGGACTGGGTAGAAATGGAGACAACTGAACTCTTAATCATGGATATTTCTCCTGTCATCCACAGACAAAAAGGTGTGTCAGGCTGTCATGTGCAATAGGATCATGTGTGATGGGGTTTCTTTCTACAGTATTTCTGTCTCTCTGCTGTGGCAGCTAATAAATAATGTGTGCCCTTAATGGATAATAGAAAATTTTAAAAGCATTGACGACTCACTAATGAAGAAATTAGTTTTTAGCTAAGAATGTACTGTGAAGAAGGTGAGATATTCTGAGGCACTGTAATGGAGCAGTTAGGTTTCAGTCCCTTTGCTCCTGCTGTTACAGGATATGTGTTCATACCTGTAAAAAAAAGCCACCCCAAATAAACTACAAAGCATCAAGAAATAAATAAAACAACCCAAAATCCCATACAACCAAAGAAAAAAAAAAACAAACAAAAAAACCGACCTCAAAAAAATGCTGCCAAACAACCCCAAATGCTTGTCATCACTGGATTAACCAGGATGATAGGTGCTGGGACATGATGCATTTCCAGTGGTGGGTATAATGATTTCTGGAATGTAATGCTGGATGGGGAAGTTAGTAGGGAGAGAGCTGTGGGGGACCTGCTGCAGCTCTGGTAGATGGCTTGGTAGGGTCACTCTTACACCATTAGCTCTAGAGGGCCATTCTACCTTGTCTAGACAAAAGAGACAAATCTGAGAATGGGTTAGAATTCCAGGATTTGTCAAAGTGTATTTCTCTCTCTCTCTGTAGTCTGTGTATTAATACAATAAGACAGAATATAGTGATGTTTAGAGCTTTGGACAAAAGAAGCTCCAGCTCCAGAATCCAACCCCACAAAGAGCTGTATTCACGTTAGTTTGCTGCTAAGCCACATTCTCAAACTTAGTCTTGATACAGAGATCTGAACTCTAAGGTAACATTTAGAAACTGAATCAAATAAAAATTATGTGTCCAGACACTTCAGATTTTGATGTCTTTTAAAACTAAACCCCAAATAAATGGGACGTGACTTTGTTTATGGCTTTATTCAAGGCTATGTATAAAACAACTTTGCCTAAGCAGTTTCTTAATATTAAATGTTCTCTAAAACCAAATCCAGTAAGTACAAAATATGTGAAAAATGATACACTTTTGTTTTAGGGGAAGAATAGGGAAGTGGAAGCCCTTCTGCTCTTGAAGGTGTGTGTTTTTTACTTCTCACTGCTCAGATGCCATGGTTACAAACACTACAGAAAACAAACAAGTGACATGAGGTAGGTTCCCATGCTCTTTTCCATTAATCCCCATTTCTCTGACGGGTAGTGGGATTCTGACATGAAATGGGGTGAGGCTGAACACTGATGCATTTCAGCAACAGAAAGGACCACATGTCAAAATCTTATCGGAGCCTAATCTAATCTTTAGGGTTGCCCACTACATTGTAGGAATCTATATTTCTAGGGGGGAATGTGTTGTGAGCAATAATTTTGGTTTCTCATCAACAAGAAGTGAAGGAAAGGTGAAGGCAACATACTTAGCTGGAGATTTCCCCACAAACTCTTTTTTTCCAGAAGTGGTGAAACAAACTGGGATCCACAACTAAACCCCTCCTTGCTTGGCCAAACATCACTGTTTTCTTGTGTCCAGGATCTGTTTGTTACGTGTCCTTGGATTTAGCATGTTGAATTTCTGTAGAAACTGTCTGTATGTGCTGTAATGTAAAAGTAACAGTGGGATTACCAGCTTAGCAAGCCAACCTCTTTGTGTATATGAGGTTTTAAATTACTTAGTGTGACATCTTCTAATGTAGTCAAAGGAGGGAGGGAACACTTTAGAACTTACCACAGGGTTGCTTTTTCCAAAGCAAGAAGAGAGTATGCCTGATTTTTTTTAATATGTTTGTTGTTGTTGTTTTAATATTTGTTTGCATATTTCATTTCCCATCTGGACTGTATCATTTACATCTATTAATTTAACATGAATGTGTGTGGCTAAGTCACAGTGGTCATGGCTAGGCTGGCCAAGAACAACTTGTCTCTGAAGTTTTCAGGATTAGATGGCACTTGCAAAACCTGTTTGGGTGACCAAGTAAAGCAAGATGATAGAGCATGTGAATCTGTTAGTCACCCTGGATATAGAAACACTTGTCATTTATGCAAAACCTTAGCATTTCACTATCTGAATCTCATAATATTTTAGCCATAGAAGACTTCAGAACATCATTTTCAAGGTTTTTCTCAGCTGAATTGGCCAGTTGGGCAGTAAACCTCCTACCATGAGACATGTTTGACCAGTTCTTCATTAAGGTAATCCTGGTCTTAAATCCAGACTGCATGAATAGAGGGTGGAGAGAGAAGGGTCTGGCAGCAGGCTTGGTCCTAGGAAATGGAGAAGTGTTTGCTTGATTGAGTGTACTTATTTTAATGTCATGTATAACACAAAGCACAATCAACCACTGGTGACATCCAACAGCTCCTGCAACTGGTAACAAGAGCCTTGATTACAGGAAAGACTTGATAGTTCGAGAGAGGAGGAAATGCTCTGCCCTTATAGATTAATTCTCCCTCTTAGTCAAAATGAGAGTTCTGCAGAGTAACCCCCCTTACCTTTTTCCTCTGGCAATAGAAAAGTGGTTATTTTTGTCATTCCCTTTGCAGATTTTCTCCCCTTCTATCTGTGCTATAAATTGACTGGTGATAACAGCTGTAAATTGGTGTGTTAAATGTATAAACCCATAACAAACTTGAGCTATCTGTTGACAAATTATCTTTTTATCTCCTCTTCCCCACTCAAAACCCCTGATAATTTCTTCTGTCTTTGTAAAGCCATGCTATAACTATAAAAAAGCAAAATTATACTCATTTTGTTATAATAATTTGTGAATAAGATTTATTTATACTAGCAGCATAATATTTTGATTGCATCTTTTATTTTTTTTTCTTAAAAAAAATAGATACATTCCAAAGTGTTAAAACAAACAGATAGGTATTGCTACTTGTCCTCCCTGGAAATGCAGCCAGTAGACCTAGCAAAAAACGGAGAGGTGAGAATGTGCATTGTTTCATTGTTTGGTTTTATTTGGTGCCTTTTTTTTTGGTTTGCCTGTTTTGTTCTAACTTTGGTTGGTTGGTTTGGTTGGTTTTTTGGGGGGGGTTGGGGGGCATTCTTACTGAAAAAAAAAAAAAGATTCAATGAGTGGATTATGATTTCATGAATAGAGGAGTGGTGCTTCTGGTAAGGAACTGGAGTGGGAACAAAGTCCTAAGCACAGAGCATCAGAATCTTGGGTTTTTGCATTGTGTTTTGAAGACTCCCTTTTTCACTGGAGATTTCAAGCCTTGGAACAATGCTCTGGCTCAGTGTTGGCTGAAAGGATATGAATCATTTTTCCTGCTTCCTGCAGCATTTGAAAGTGCAGACTCCCCAGCTGTTACTGAGTCACCCTGACTGACTGTGCTCTGTGACAGGCATCCTGGTTACTGCTGAGCAGCCAAATGCTGCTGGTTACACACCATAGCAGAGAAGTAGCTGTACTGACTTGTTGGTTGGCTTGGTTGACCTGTTATCAGCGTGACAATGCTGCTTCTCTGTATACGGATGGTGCACATGAGGCATGTGAGAGTAATTGTGCCCTCTGGATTATATAACTCTTCTTTAGACCAAGCACATTTGGGAGCTCCAAATTTTTACTTCATACAGGCTTTCTGGGAACTAGAGGACTTTTTGGGTGTTCTTTATAGGCATCCCAAGGCTCCTGAGGAACATGTCATTGCTTACTTGAAGGTTGCTGTCATGGAATTCATTGAGAACCTGCACAGGCTTATTAAACTGCTGCCTCAATGAGGGGATTCATGAGTGTGAGGCTTGGAGCAGCTACTCAGTAGATACTTGGTCCAGAAACCTAGATTGTTTTGGTAAGAAGCTATGTGCTCCCTCTTCCTGGACAAGGGGATTCAATTATACTTGTTTTCTGACCAGTTCATCTGCTTCTATGAAGAACAGAAAGAACCTGGATGAGGTTCCAATGTGTGTAATGTGGTCTTGAAATCCTGGTACTTCACAGGTGTCCGCTGAGGGTTTGTTGAGCAGGAAAGGACTCTGTTTTGGAAAATGGCAATGTATAGGTAAATACCACCCATGCTGGGTGTCAGCCATGAGTGATGAAGAGAGCCTTGTTTTATGAAGGCTGGTTGTAAACACCAGATAGCATTTGAAGGCCCAAAGGAAGTAAATTCACTAGAAATTGGTGTGACTCTGGCCTTGGTGAGGTGGGTAGGTTTGTTGGGGCTGCTAATGAAGTTGATGTGCCTTTTCTGGGCTTTATTCCCCACTCTGAATCTGCCAAATTCCAACTGGAAAGTCTGTGGCATGATGACAGTAGAAAGAAAGGGTTTTATGGTGAGTTTTCTTAGCAGAGGTTGGTTCTGGCAAACACATTTTAGAGAGAATGAAATTCTAAAGTTTTACCAGTGTGCCTCTCACGCATGAACAGTCCAAACCCTAAAAAAACAGCAAGGCTTCCACAGAGAGCTACTGGATGCTGAAACATGTATCTGAGTGGGTATGCAGGCTCTGGGTGATGCCCAGTAATTAATTTCCCTTTCCTCTCAATGGGCACATGATTTTAAAGATACTTTAAAGTGTTCCTTTTTGGTTTTAAATTAGGCTGCCTTATTTTGTACTGAAATTGTCTAGGAGGCTTTGCAGAGCTCGGCTGAGTGAGTCTGGGCAATTCCTGAAGCTGTCTGCAAATGTATGTTTGAAGATGCCCTAGGCCTGCAATTTTCCCAGGTGTAGAGAAAATACCATGCTTTCAACCTGTGTTTTAGCTTGAAATCAATGTTAACACTAAAAAACAAAAAAAATACACAAATTGAGGTAACTTTATACTTAAGAAATCTAAGGCCCAAAGAAATCAGTTTATAAAACTGCTCATATGCTGTTAATTTACTAAGCAGTTTTTGTTTGTAACCACAGCAACTGGTATTTGGTTCTGGAAAGATATTCTGCCTCACTTGACCTGGTGACATTAAGAGGAAGGAAATTCATGGCTTCTTCCAGTGTCTTTGTCCCCTCTCATTTCAAACTGCTTGGGCATACTTTCTAGCTTTTGGTGTTAAAGGCTCTCCTTTATTGGATTAAAAGACTTTTTGAACCCATTACTTCCTCAGATGGTAAATGAGCAATATAACACATGCACAGGATAATACACATAGTGTAACTAATCAACTCACACTCAATTATAAACTTGTTTAACTAATTTAAGATGGAAGTATCTTGCTGTAAGATTTCTGTACCAGCTTTTTTTTTTCTAAAAACATTCTTAAAACGCAGCACAATGATTTGCACTTGCTGAAAACAACAATGAAATGCTAATCTTGTATAGTGAGCTAAAGGGAGAGAAGGAATGGAAGAAGACAGGCTATTTTTTCCCCATTTATTTTTCTTAGCTCATGCAGAAGCCTGAGGGGCTTAAAGTGGATAATTTAGTGACACTGTCCATTTAGATAACTGTGGACTAAGGAAATTTTTGCAAGAAAGAGTAGAAATACAACTTAGAAACAGGCATCTCATGCAAGAAAATTAATATGCATCTTAGGAAGCAGAGGAAAGCTAGGCTTCTGGTTAAGACAGCTGCATTTAGTGGCTTGTTTGGATCGTTGATTCTTCTATGTGCTTCCTTCATGACCTTGTTCAAACCATTGTGCCCATCTATGGAGCAAGGGGTTCTAGTTCACATCCGTACTGGCTTGTGTTTCTGTGGTCCAGGTGAGCATGGCCCAAATAGTGGCTTGTGGGGCAAGCTCAGCAGGAAATAATGCTGTTTGGCTGATTTGTTTTCATAACAAACTGCTGAGGGCTGGACTGGATTTTTATTCTTTTTTTTTTTTTAACTGGAATAGAGACTGAAGCATTTATGTATGTGGAGAGGAAAACTCTTATATTTTTCTTTGTCTCCCACTAGCAAGTATCACATAGATACAAGTTGATTTAGACAATCTGAAAACTTGATCCTGCTTCCTAGCCACCAGGCTCTGGCAAAAGACTTGTGTTGCCAGAAGGTTGGGAGGTTTGAAGCCTAAGTCCTCCCAGCTGACCTGGTATAAAAAGGAGCAGTTTTCCCCTGCAACAGGTGTGATTGACTGAAATGCAAAGAGAGGGGAAAATGAGGTCTTCATGCTGTTATTCTTCATCTGCATATCAAATGAGAGCCTTTCTGTTAGTGTGCTGCTCCTCTCCCCCTTTACAAGTTGGTGAACTGTCAGATCAGATAGTCGGTTTGGATTAATTTGGAATGGAAATGAATAAAGGCAGTTTCTACAAAGAAGGACTTGAAAAGGCTTTGCTGGGTTTTCATCTGAACTGCTGGAAACCTTCTTTCACCCATTGCCCCTTCCCCAGTCCCACCCCTGAAATGTTCACCTCTTCCTGCCTTTTTCAGGGAAGTATCAGATTTGACACCTTTGCAGCAAGGTACAGAAATGCAAATGGAGAAATCCAGCACCACCTGAACAGAGGATGTAAACTTTCTGTGAACCTAATTTGTGAATTAAAAAAAAAAAATTAAAACAGCATCTTGCTACCATCAGAAAAGATTTCAAGGAGTTAGGGAGATTGGTAGAAAGTTCAGGAGCACAGATAATATTTTCATCAATC
>JANHGL010019856.1:0-20562 GCA_024611195.1 Ceyx melanurus
GCCGCCGCGCACACCCAGGCCGGGAGCGGGGGGCGGCGACGAACCTCCCGCTCTCCGCGCACCCCGCCCGGACGCCTCGTCTCTCCCTCGCCCTACCGCGGCGGGCGCCGTCACGGCAGCGCCCCGAGCTGGCGCCGCCGCCGGTCGGTGGGGAGCCCTCACCTCCGGGTGCAGGATGGGGACGCAGCCCGCTTCTTTCTCGTACTCCTCCAGAGGCGCCGCCATCTTGGAGCGAGCCCGCCGCCCGCTGCATGCCGGGTAATGCGCGCCCCCGACGCACCGCCCCGCGCTCCCTCTCCCGTGCGCGGGCGCGCCGCGCCCCCGACGCTGAGGGGACGGGGGGGAGGAGCGCGGTGCCCCGGCTCCGGCCGCCCCGGGAGCGGCTCTGCTGCCCGTCGCCGAAGGTCGGAGTTCGGTCACCGCCCCCGTCGGCTTAGGCGAGGGCAGCGCCGGGAAGCCGCCTCCGCTGGGAGCGCCGTGACGGGCACCGAGAGGCACTAACGGGCCTGGGAGCCCCGGCAGCGGCCTGGGGGTGAAGCGGCGGGGGGGGAATGCAGGGCAGAGGGTCGCAACAGGCGGACAGCTCCCTCCTATACCCGGGAGGCTCGGGACACTTTTTCCCTGTCTCCAGGGCAGAATTCTCTCGCTCTCTGCCCCTTTGGCCAGCCGCCTTCCCGCAGCCGGGCAGTGCCCGCGTCCGCCGAGCAGCCTGAGGCGGACCCGGCTCCTTCAGGTCGGACGTGATGGCTCCTTGGGGCCCAGGCTGGGTGCTCCGAGGCAGAAAGAGTAAAAGAAAGCGATTTTTTGCTAGTAACTTTGTTCTCTGGAGGAGCAGGTAACTTTTTGGAAATAGCAGTATCGGTAATCCTGAAATTAACAGTATAGTTTACACATTGGGAGATAATTAATTTCACTATAATTTGGAATGAGAGGAAAAGGAGAGCTCCCCTGTACATTTAATGTTGGTTTAGTTCCAGAATAAGTAATGCCTGGCCCGTTTTCTTTGAAAGTTATCTTCGTGCCTGCTCGGTACCAAAGAGCATCAGGAAAAAATCAAGAGAGTTTTTTATAAGATTTTTTGTTCTGAGCCACAAGAACGTTTTAAACTCCCTAAAGGTCTGGAGGACATGGGGAAGGCATTCAATTGTTTGTACCCAACTGAGCCGGTGATTTCTTTCACCCAGTCACACACACACCATTCAGGTGGCCAAGCTCTCTGCTGCAGATTCAGAGGTCAGATTACATCTGCGTGGAACAGTAGGCTTGGCTCTGATTAGTTTGTCATGTCTGTTTTTACAAGCAGTATAATACACATACAGCCAAGATTAGCCTTTACTTCAAACTTTTAAACATGTAAATTACATTTTTATTAGAAAAGGTTTTTGCAATTACAGGATGCTATCGCTGGTTTTACTGCTGCTTTATATTATCTGTGGTGCTCCCATTTGCCTTTGTGAGGCAGGGACCTTTAGATAATACATTTTGTTGTATCATAATAGATTAAGCTTATGAGTCTAAAGCCCCACAATGATATTCTCTTTATTACTCTTTCCTGGCTCTTATAAAATGTAACAGAGAAGCACTAATAAAATCTAACTACGGCGTTATTAAAATGTTAAACCATAAATATCTTTTTGCTGTA
This sequence comes from Ceyx melanurus, assembly GCA_024611195.1. Taxonomy (NCBI): domain Eukaryota; kingdom Metazoa; phylum Chordata; class Aves; order Coraciiformes; family Alcedinidae; genus Ceyx; species Ceyx melanurus. Next base: position 1,643 of record JANHGL010019856.1, read on the forward strand.
TAAATGCATTTAAATTTAAAATTGTCATGAAGAAGAATGACATAAGAATGAGAATCTGGGGGTGTGAAACAGGTCTAAAAGCCCAGACTTGCAACCATAAGGTACTGAAGTGCTAAAAGAGCAGAACAAGACACAGATAGGAGAGGATCTTTTTTTAACTGTGTATATTATTAAATGTAGCTGGGCTTAGATGTAATTTGCAGTCTGATTTGCCTGAAGAGGGTTTTCAACCCCCTGCACACCCCAAAAATAGAAATCCAATCGCCACAGTTCTTCACTCATAATGAAAGTAAGGGTGATGAAATAACTAAAAATCTTTGTAGTATTTTTACCATGCAGATTATTTTTCCTTGTAAGTCTAAAGAAGCTCTGCTCCATCCTGCAGCTCTGAACTGGATTGTAAATGCATACCCTGTCTAGGTATTTATACCCTGTTCTTCACAGGTCTACGCATTTGAAACCAATTCTGTTCTCAGAGACATCTGTACAGAGAAAATTTTGCCATTAAACTCGAGGCCTTGTCTGTGTATGTAGTTCATCTGCAGCTGATTATATCTTCCTTCAGAAGCCAGTGTCCTTGTTTTCCACCAGGAGCAGAACTAGAATATGGCAACATGCTGAGAAGGTTCCTCATCCTGTGATTCTGTATCTCTTCATTAGAGCTCTTCACTCAAATTCTAATGGTGATTCAGAAGTTCAAAAAATTCTCCACACTTCAAGATTCCACAAATCTGAGGCTGTAAGGTGAGATGTTTTTCTGGACTCTGCCAAAAATTCTCTATCTGATGTTGGAAAATTACCTTAGTCGTCTGCATTTTACTTTGTTCATTCCTAAATCAAATACTGTCACCTAATTCAGAGGGCTACTCTGAGAATTTATTATCATTGTAGAGCAATTGAAAGCTCTCAGGTTAAAGACACCTTGTAAATGCCAGGAAATATTGCAGCTCAATGGCAGAAAGTGCCCTTCTCTGTGGCTGCCTTCAGTGGTCAATAGCTGATACGTTGGGTTTTCCATATTGACCAAAGAGGTTTTATCCAGTGCTACTTTGTAGGCATGTGATAGGTACAGGTCTGTAACACCAGCTAAACACAACATGAGCTGGGAAATTACTTCTAGATTCTAGTCTGACTTAAGGAAAACAATTCACCAGTACCACAGACAAACAGATTTTCTTCTCTTTGTCTTGCTTTACGTTAATCACTGAAAAAGAACAGAAGGTCTGGACACTTTTTAACCTTCAAGTAAGCCAAAATACACCTTAACTGGAAACTAAGGAGCACAGAGTGTTAGGATTCTCTGCTCTGCAGCATTAATTTTACCTCTTTTAATGAGGGGAAAAAAACACCTTTGGCAGAGACAAGATGTATTTATAGAATACACATCCCTACACAGGGTTCAGTACCAGGGATGACTGTGCAGCTATTTTAGCTCCTATCCTCCACTAAACTGAAATGTGACAGTGAAAGAGAAAACATTTAACATGCATGTCTAAGTAGTAGCTCTGTATTGTGGTGTTGCCATAACTAAAAATGCAATTAGCCAGTGCTTACTTTTGCAATTAAAAGGTTGCAAAGGTAAAATATTAGAATATTGCAATTAGAGCTAAGAATTTGCACTCACAGCAGGCCAGGCCAAACCTTCAAGTGAAAACACTGGAATGTCTTAGTACAAAAATAGGTGTTAAGTCATAAATACTGTACCTCACTGATTTTTTAAAAGGGAAGAAAGCAGCAAATGACTAATTAGTAAGGAACTCCTGAAAGACAGATTTTGAACCCTTGGACTTGAGGCTGGTTTCGGGTTAAAAGACCCACTTTTGAGGCCCACAGCGAGGGCAGGTGAGTGCCTGTGGCACCAGTCTGCGCTGCCAAGATGAGCTGGGGATTTTCAGATGCGTCTTTGCTTCTTCGGTGGAGGGCAAGGGCACAGCGATGCTAGCAGCAGCCTCCCTCCACCTGAAACGCACCTCAAGGATCAGGGCACCGGCGGGTTACAGATGAGCTCCCACAGAGGCCTCACCACCCCGGGGCTGGATCTCTGCGTTCTCCCGCCAGCCTCGGCCAGCTCAGCTCCCCTCCCAGCCCGGCCGCTGAGCCTCCCCACGCCCCACCTGGGAGGGCACTGCCTGCTCCAAGGCCACGCACCCGCCGTCCCTGGGCTCCCGGCAGGAAGAGCAGGAGCCATGAGCAGAGCGGCCACAGGCCTCCATCTTGGGCCATCACTGACCCGCCTTCACCTTGCAGTCCCTCAGTGACATCACAATCCCACACAACCCTCCTGCTTGGCCCCTCACCAACTCACCGTCACCTTGCAGTCCCTCAGTGACATCACAATCCCACACAGCCCTCCTTGCTTGGCCCCTCACTGACTCACCGTCACCTTGCAGTCTCTCAGTGACAGGGGCAGCAGGAGGCTGCAGCGTTGTGGGGAGCATTGAGCGTGGCTCGGATGGCTGCCTATGGCTCGGATGGCCTCCTGTGTTTCTCCAGGAGCCGCGGGGCTGCCAAGGTGTGTGTTTTGATGACTGGCCCTGCAGTACTTGTTTCTTCTGTGGCATCGGGTATTATCCAGGTACGCCCTGCTGCTTCTAACGTTCAATACCTTTCTTACCAGCAGCACTGGTAGGAGGCCACCTTGGAGACCTTCTCCAGCAGTTGGGATACCCAACTGCCAACCTTTGTCAGGGTGCAATCCTTGGGCTGTACTCCCTCCTCTTCACCGCGTATCACAATGATAGCACTTCAACTTCTTCTGCTCTGCTGCTCCCTAGGCACAGTAGCCTCCTCTCCCCATCTTCAGCCACCACCTGTGCTGGTCACCTGCTGGGGCCCTCATGGGCAAGTCACTCAACAGCAAGACAACGAGCACTGGGCCTCATGCCTGTGGAACAGCTCCATGAACTTGTGTTACCAACCTGCCCCTGGAGCAAGACCAGAGGCAGAGAGGAAAGAGGAGCACGCACCCTCCGCACATCACTGCTTGTGGTACCTGCACTCATCCTGGACAAAGAACACCTCGCACTGGGCTGGCCAGGTCACATTGCAGACAGGCCGCCTCCCAGAAATCACTCCTCCACTGGTGGTCGCCAGCCTCCTCACAGTGAAACACTCATGTGTAGACCTTGAAGTCCTCATTTTCAGCAGCAGCAGTCCTTTCCTGCAGAGCTTCACTTATTTAGTGTGGTTTATCTCTACACAGCATCCCACACTACAGTGTGAGTGGACCTTCCACCTGCAGCTTTTTGGACTCCAAAAAGACCAGCTTCTCCAGAATCACAGGTACATACAGAATGATCACATAAGAAACATCACACGTTTTGTCCGTCGCTCTGCTTCACCCTTCAATCAAGACAAATACACCGGCTTTGTGGCAAAAGTGAACTGTTCCCAAAGTGCACTTACACCAGCTCCTTTAAGAGTCAGAGTCAACAACCATGAAAAAAAAATAGAAGCTCCAGTGTCTTGCCTGCAAAGTTCCTGCCGTTTAGAGAGCTTGTATATTCAAAGACCCTCTGCTTATTACGAGACCATGCACCAGACAAGGGGGAGCTCTTTTTTTTTCTATGTCTTAATGAATATACCCTGCACCACGCCTCTAGTGTTCAAGCCCTTGTGGCGAATCTATCGTGTCCACAACACATCAACTATCCCAGACTGGGAAAACCCTATGAACTCTTCTTCAATGCATGGTGTAGAAACGATCCACTTAACTGTTCCCAGTTTTACTTTAGATTACGGGTTGTATTTGTTTTATTTCACCATCAGTATAACCCCATTTTGGTCTGAGAAAGTTTTCAATGGTTCAGATAAAGTCTACGTTCAGATTGAGCCTAGCGATCTAGTGGTATATATTGCAGGAGGCAGGTTCCGCTCAGTGGGTTTTTCTGATGACTGGACACTTGATGGCTCTGCATCCTATGATCCTGACTCACAAGCAGGACTAAAAGGAATCACTTTTACTTGGTACTGCACTAAAGACAGGTCAGACTATAATTTCATGAGAATCAGCCCAGGAAATAAATGCCACCCATCCCAGAAGGATTTGAAATGGTTGACACCCTCAGGTCCAGTTCAAACAGTGCCAGCAGAATCCCTCCCAGGGAACACCATATACTACTTTCGTCTCGTGATTCGGAAGGATACAAGGATGAGTTATGCTGACCAAAGTGTAGATGTGCAGCCTCGCTCACGCCCTCTTGTGGATGTGGTATGCATTGAAAACTGTGGTAGCACTCTAATTCCAACAGAAAGATTCATCTTGTCTGGAAGATGCCTAAACTGCGGATCAACCAACCATCCAGTCTACTACTGGTCCCTTTTGGCAGAAAACTCTACAGAAATCAGCTTTGACTGGTCCTCCAGAACCACAACAGGGAGGTTTGGGGCTTACCTGTCTATACACGCTCTGACTTTCTCAAAGACTGCACACCGATTCTACACACTTTTGTTAAAAGTAACTACCTGGGAAGGCAGGTCCTCAATCTACAGACACGCCTTTGAGATAAATTCTCCTCCCAGGACTGGCAAGTGTTCCATCAACCCACGACAGGGTACAGCCTTTCTGACAAAATTCACAGTTCATTGTCATGGATTTTCTGACAGGAATTTACCTCTGACATATAAAGTGATAGTGGCTTCTGATGTACCCAAAAGTACCAAAATAACTTCTGTGGAGGAGAACACATTTGGCACAATTCTGTACTTTGGTTATCAGCCCAGAACTCCTCCATCGTTCCTCCCTGCCGGAGAGCCCTCTCAGCAATACATCTTGACACTTCATGTTCAGGTGCGTGATTCCCTTGGGGCCTTTACCCAAGTGGATTTAGGTGTCCGTGTGCAGAACCCGGACCATGACCAGCTGCTGAGAGATGTCCTTCAAAACCTGCTGAGCTCAATGAGTGGCGTGAGCATGCCGATGACATCTTACCTCCAGACGGGTGATTATTTTGGTGCAGGGTACCTGGCTTACATAACAGCCTCTGTCTTAAACTACATTAAAGCTGTGCCAACTCTCCAGCTCTCTAAGGCTCAGTTTCGGGAAAGCCTGATCAAAATGACCCTAAATATTTCAGTTCAGACCACAATGGAAGTCAATCAAGTAGTTGCGGCTCTTCGTCAAGTCACAGAGGAAACCGATGAAATGAACCTTCGATCCCAAGACCTTGCCATTAGGAAACTGGCAGAAGTAACAGAAGTGCTAAAGACAGCGAGGAATGAGAGCAATTGGTCCGAGGAAGCAGAAATCCAGAGCAGTGGAATACTAAGTTGCTTGTCCAACATCATGGAGGCTGCTCTTCTTCATGACAGCAATGTCAATGTCAAGGGAGTTAAACAAATCTTCTCCATCATGGGAAATTTAACGGATATAGTTTTCCAGGGCAAAGTCCCTGGAGAAGAAAAAACTCTAATGGAAACAGAACACTGGAATATCACTCTGAGTAAGGATGACACCCAGAACATTACAAATGTTTTCTCTAATAGTAACAACGGCAGGAGTTACTTTTATCCACCACTGGAAAAGGGAAATGATTCAAGATTGCACGATGATACTGTGATTTGCACTGCTCTTTTTGAGTTCCATGAGAACCCCTTCCCTTGGTTAGGTTACACATCAGAAATCACATCATCAGTTCTGGGCTTCAAAATGACAGAGATCAAGGCTAATGGGGATCTAGTAGGGATCATGCCTGAAGGAGCAGATGTTACTATTGCTAGGAAACATAAGGAATCTTCAAATTTCCAGATAACAATGGGACCTGATAAAACACAAGCTTACACAACTGGAGGATTTAGTTTTGAAGTCAGCAGAAATATCAAGAAGGTATACATCCAGATCCTGTCAAAATTAAAAGTCACTTTCCAGGTGCTAGTATTTGCAGGCACCAACATCACTCATACCCAACCCATAGCCTCCTTTGATGCTTTCCACAACATGCCAACACTGGCAAGCAAAAATGGGGTAGGGAGCACGGACTGTAACATTGAGGATCCCTATTTTATATGTCTCTCAGAGCCACTGCTGACAGCCATAGCTCACATTAGCAGTACAGATACTTACACCGTCTCCATCATCCTGCTGACACACTACGTCGTGAGGTATCAAACCCAGAGACTGGTGAGCATACGTGTTTTTAGTGATCAGTGCCTATTTCTGGATGGGGTTCAAAGTATGTGGAGGGAAGACACGTGCAAGGTTGGCTCCCTCACTGACTGGATGAGGGTTCACTGTATTTGCCATATGAGCCAGAGTCGCCGGAGTCTGCCAGTCCACGCTGCATCAAATGAACCCGTGTTTGACATCAGGTTCCTGGCGGCCAAAGTAATTGTTATGCCCAACAGAGTAGATCTTGGGAAAGTCCTGATAGCAGACATACCTAAAAACCCGGTGACCCTCTTAACCTTGCTCCTTATTTTTACCATCTACATTATTTTGGCCTACTGGACCCTGAGAAAAGATAGAGCTGAAAGGGAAAGCAAAAACAAGATCATAGTCCTGACAGACAATGACCCCTATGATCAAGTGAGCTATTTGGTCACTTTATATACAGGCAGTCGCTGTGGAGCTGGAACCAAGGCAGATGTGTTTCTTCAGCTCACTGGCCAGGATGGTATCAGTGACGTCCACTGTTTACGGCTCCCACATATTCCATCTTTCCAACGAGGAAGTGCTGACTGCTTTCTGTTAACTACTAAGAGAGATCTGGGAGACATTTGTGCTTTAAGGATCTGGCACAATAACAAGGGCCCATGTCCCAGCTGGTTCTTAAGCAGAGCCACAGTTGAGAACATGTCCACCAGGAAGACCTGGTTCTTCATGTGTAGGACATGGATTTCTCTTGAAAAGCCTGATTGCTCACTAGAAAGGACATTTTCCGTCACAGACCCCAAGTCACGTCTGCCCAGAATTGACTGGGTTTTAATCAATTTTGCTCACAACCTATCAGCGAGCCATATGTGGTACTCAGTTTTTGCTCACACTGTTCCTGTCACTTTCAGCAGGTTCCAAAGGTTGTCTTTATGTTTAACAATATTAGTATTAAACTTGCTTTTAAACATTATGTTCTTTAACGCTGATCAGGATGAAGAAGCCCCATTATACTTGAGGCATGTGAGAACAATAATAGTAGGACTTGAATGCTCAGCGGTTACCATGCCTCTGGAAATGGTTCTAAGTGCCTTATTTAAGTACTTCCATAAGGAACCTTCTACTGTGGCTCAGAGAGATCCAAAGCTCAGCTCACCCCTCCCATCTGAAAATCCTGAGAACTGGAAGGAACCTTTGCAAAAACTGCACCTTCCAGAAACTTCAGCACAATCAAGGAATACCGGTCCCTCGGAGAACCTTCCTGGTCCCAACAACTCACAGAGTCCACCGTGTTCCAGAAAGACAATAAGCAAGGGAGTTCCCCAAAACTGGAATAATTACACAGTTTCTGAAAGAGAAGCAAATGTAACAGAGAAGCAGACAATAACCCCAACTTCCTCTCCGATGGCTATGGACCTCCAGAGACAGCCACCGTCAAACACTGATTCCAGTCACAATTACACAGAAGAAGGAAGGGAAGTGCGGAGCGCTACCTCCGTGCCCTCCCACAAGAGACTGTGCAGAATGTTCTGCTGGTGGTACGTCTTGTGGTCGCTAATTATAGCAGTCAACGGGGTATCATCATATTTTATTGTGTCATATGGCTTGTCTTACGGCTACCAGACTTCACAAGAGTGGTTTTTAGCATCTGCAGTCTCCTTTATGCAGAACGTCGTCTTCCTTTCAGTTCTCAAAATCTTCTTTTTCTCTGCTACGAGTGCCATATATCCAAAATCCTGTGAAAAAATCCCATGGTCAACCCGGGAAAAGTATCAGGAGGTTAAGTTGCCTAAAGAAATGAGTGCTGATGAGATGAGAGAGCAGCATACGAAACTTGTTGAAGTCAGACACACCAAGCAGTATAAGCCCTTAGAAGCCAATGAAATTGCAAGCATGTTGAAAAGGGAAAAAATCAAAACCAAAGGAATTATTTTCATAATAAGTTTCCTCGGTCACCTTGTCTTTTTAGCACTGCTATTAAATGTAACCTATTCTGCTGAGAAAGCCAGCATCTTCCACTACAACCAGTTCATCCACAACCAGTTCTCTCCACAGCTTCCCAGCGTAGCTCGTCTGGAACACATCTACATGTGGCTGAGAGACTCGTTCCTGCCCTTGATCCACAACGACGCCCAGCCAACCTTTCTTCCCAACAGCCGGTCCAAAATCATTGGCTTGCCTCGGATGAGGCAAGTGCGGGCTAAAGGTCCTGAGAAAAAATGTCTCCCTCCTTACAACGTTCTGACCCGTAAAAGCCACTGTCTTCACAAATATGGCAGCGACACCCTGGAGACAGGAGACTACAATGGCTCTTGGACAGAGGCGGCCAAACTGGCTGTTCCCCAGGACACCAGCAGTTACAGTGGGTTCACTTACCAGCGGAACAAGACTCCCTGGATGTACTATTCCTATGGAGATTTACACACCTACAGACCAGCAGGATACACGTTTTACCTCTTCCCTGGGGAAGGAAGACCCAATTCAACGACTAGGCTGGACGCTCTGCAACGGAACAACTGGCTTGATGAAAAGACATGGGCGGTCATCATTGAACTAACTACGCTGAACCCAGATGTAAACCTCTTTTGCACCATCTCAGTCATATTTGAGTTGTCTCATTTGGGGATCATAAAACCAAGTTTGTCAGTACACTCTTTTGCACTCCTCACCTATCAGCAAAACGATGCTCAAATGTTTATGCATGTAACTATTCTTGTCTTTCTGTTCATCTACCTTGCGTGTGAGATTTGCATCATGTGCCAAGAAAAAACAAAGTATTTTAAAAACATATCCAATGTTTTCAACTTCGGCTTAAACTCAGTATTTCTCCTTTTTGTTTCTTTAAAGGTCGTGAAGTTTAAGATGGGAGAAGATATAGTGAATTTTTTTTTACTTCACCCAAATGATTTCATTCCTTTTCATGCAGTTTCTCACTTAGATCAGATTTTAAGGATTACTCAGGGCTTTTTCCTGTTTCTAGTAATTTTGAAAACTCTAAAATATCTTCAAATCTTTTATGACATGCGCCTGGCACAAAGATTACTCTTCACAGCCCTTCCTGCAATCTCCTCAATGGCCCTAGTGATGGTGGTCTGCTTCTTAGCATTCATGACCTTTGGCTACCTTGCATTCGGGCAGCATGAACAGAAATACAAGAACATGATTCACTCGGTTCAGACCATAGTCTCTTACTGTGTCTCAGCTTTCAGCGATACTGATTTTTCATCCAACAGGTTGCTGGGTGGTATCTTCCTAGCCTCTTTCGTGCTGGTAATGATCTGCATCTTGATCAATCTCTTCCAAGCTGTTATTATGTCTACCTATAGAGATATGAAACAACTTGTATGTGAAGAACCATCCAATGAAGCAAAAATGGCTAATTTTTTATTGCAAGAACTCAGAAGAAAATTTTATCTTCTGATCTGTAAAAAGTCCAAACCCAGAGAGTCTAATTTTTTTCACAATATGTTCTATAGGCAGCCTGGGAGAAGACATCAGAGTCGTTTAGTGTTCCAGAAGAGAAAAATAACTGGGGAAGAAAATGTTTAAGGAAATATTTTGTATTTAAGACCACCTTTACTCTGTAATACTAGCATTTCAGACAAATTTTCATAAATAAATAATTTAAAGATTTAAAATTTTTTTTTTTTTCCATTCTATCCCTTACTAGTGGTTGCACTTGAGATTTTCCCCTGAATATTCTCACCAATTTCAGTGGTACTCGCTGTCAGGGTGTGGTGGCTTGACCCCAGCTGGCACCTAGCTGCTCACTTACCTCCCAGCATCATGGGCAGAGAACCGAAGGGCAACAGTGAGATAAAAGCTTGCAGGGAGAGATAAAGACTGTTTAAGAAGGGGGAAAAAAACTCCTGCTCCACAACTGATGCAAAAGCAAGGTAAAGGACCCCTCTGGGGCCATTACTTCCCTCAGCAGTGAGTCTCCAACCCCCCTTTTCCCTGTCCCTGTTCCCAACACCAACATGAAAATCACTGCTTGAAACTAGCCCCACACCTGTATCAGTGCATCATCATCAACACACAATCCAGAGGGTATTCCCCAAAATCTCTTGGTTTTGTGCTTGTTCAGAACCCGTCAAAAACACAAACAAACCACAATGGTACAAACACACTCAAAACAACAAATAAAGTAACAACCAGACACTAAATTATCCCAAAGGGGTCATGTGTCCCCCATATAACCCTCCCTTATCCAATTTAGACTCCCAAATTCAGCAGAAATCAAACCTCCTTTCACTCTAGCTGATCTTCCAATAGCAGAGGGGCTGGCACATATTCTATGCACAAATACTTCTAGGTTGAATACTCATTAAAAAACAAAAGAAAACAAAATCCCATATTCGCAAAAATGTTCTCTTTTAAAAAGACATTTTTCTACATAAGACTAACTGGAAGAGGAGAACCTTTTGCTCAAATTTGTTTATAAAGAGAGCTGTATCAAGACACAGTAAAACAGTAATTCCAGAATAAATTAAAATGCAGAAGGATATGTAAAACTAATTACCATTGGCTGCTACTACAGACTTGATAGTTTGAAGAGTTCTGCTCTGTAAAGAATAAGCACTCTTAAGAGAGCAAAGAATGTACACAAAACTTTCTGAAATGTACACAAGACTACTTACCTTGATACTGTAAAATCCACAAGCAGCATTAACCCATGACATCAGCAGCTTCAGATTTTCACTGTAATGTTGGCATGAGGAGCTGCTGTTCCATTCTTGAATATCACAACTAGAAGACTTGAGAACACTCAATTGCGTTTGCCTCTTGTGTGTGCTCTTTAAAAACTCCATTTCTTCTTTCAACTGTTCCGGTGACAGCCCCCAGACCCCCAGAAGTCTTCCCACCTCCTGAAGCTCCAGCTCTTCCTCTTCTTCGCTGTTCCCTGTTCGTAGCTGAGAAAATCCTACCACCTACTGGAGAAACTCGTTCCTGCACCTCTAAATATCAATCTCATGAACTCTTGTCTCATTTTTGTTTCAGTACTTTTTTTGTTTTTAAGTTAAAGATGGTTTATTTATCCTATGTGCACGTATGGTTGAGTCATTCTGGGTGTGTACAAATGCTGGATCTCAGACGTTCACTCTATTCTTTAACTCCCACCAGTGTGGGAAAGCAGGCTTTTCACACTGACTACAACAGAATATGAACAAATTAAACCAATAGCAGCCAATCCCGTACAGCTCTGTACTTAACACTTTGCAATTTCCCACTAGGTTACTCTTAGGAAGCAAGTGCAACAAAACAGCTTGAGTCACCTCCTCATATTCTGGTCAATATTGCAGATGGACTGAGCTGGTTGAGCAAAGCACTCATCACAGCAGATAGTTTTTCATACTTTACAGGCCACGTAAGCATGAAAACAAAGAGAACTCACAACACTCTGTTAGTTGGTTTGCTCACCATTTCTTCTTAAATTACACAGCAAATGCAGTGCCAGTCCAGGCACTACCTGTCACTCACAGTGAAAAGAATGCTGTGGAAGACTAATGAGGTCTGATTGCTTTTGGGGAACAAGATATCTCACCCAGAATTCAGCTCCTTGGGACACTTTTCACAGACAGCTTTCTTCAAGATCCGAATCCAGTACAGAGCATGTGCCCATTACATATTTAAAGCATAGTAGCAGTTTCTCTTTTTTTTGTCCTGACAGCCTGTTTCAACATAGTTCAGGTTACCTGAAGAAAGAATACATTATGGAGACATTCCTGTCTATGTTAAAGCATCCAAAAATCCAAATCATGTTCACAAGGTCACCATCATTAAAAATATGTAAAGGTTTTTAATTAGGAAAAAAAATATGTCTCTTAGTAGAAATGCAAATTCTCACCTGAGCCTGCCCTTAAGGAATCAGCAAGCCTTGCTCCATCTATAGGTGTCTTCCCCTCACCCACAAATTCCTTCAAATTCTAAGGGTTTCTGTTTACCCTATTTTTTTCCTATATCCTTTTTCTTCTCAGACTGCATCATCCCATGCTGCTCGCTTTCAGTAGACTAGTTGTAGAACAACCAATCTGCATTTAATGTCATTTATTCTAGACATGAAAGTAGAAAACCAAGCCAAAGCCCAAAACACTTAACAAGCACCATGAAAATAGCTTCCTATTACCAGCAACAGAGTAAGAAGCTGTGAATTCTTCGTTTCTTTTTTTCGCTTTCTTTTTTTTTTTTTCTGACAGTATGTTATTTATAGTAAGCAGGAAAGCACAGGGGTGACTGCAAAGTGACTCCAGGCCAAACAGAATGATGGTGAAATCTGTCAGGATATGAGCTCATCATCACTCCCTCTCACTGTAAAGCAGAGAAAAATAGGGAATGAGGATTTCTTGCTTGATACCCCAGGCTTTCAAGTAGCCTGTTCTCTACCTTAAGAAGAAATAGCTTTGTACAAAATAAAGCAGGCATTTCTTCCTGCATTGGAGTGATCAGCAAAATGCTGAGGTGTGGGATTTCCCGAGGGTAAAGTTCAGTGTCTTGTGCTTTCTGGCAAAAACCTTGCAGTTTGGAATGAGATTCCCAGCCACCTCCTAACGACTTGTAATGGCCAAGATGCTGTAAGAAATAGCAGGCAGATGGAGCTAGTGATTTATGCATCTTCAGGAACAGAGGATAAGGGGTACTGTTTTATAGGAGCCATCTGCAGCTGTATACACTTGATCCTACAGCCCATTCATTTTAGCTGGGCATGACACCAGCAAGAGGATCCTTTAGAACACAAGCAGCAGTGAACTACAGTGAAAGTATAGCAAGATCAGCTGTAATGAAGATTTCGAGCTCCCTGGGAAGAGTAGCTTACCTCAGTCAATACTAGTGGCAAACTGATTTCTGAGATTGTCCTTCACCTGAGGTCTCCACAAAACAAAGCAGCAGAAGGAAAAAAGCTTTGTGCTTCTGGGGCTTTAGTTTAAGATCTCTTAAGAAGGCAAGGCATTTTCATAACTGGTCACCATCCTCACAAAGTGGTATCACAACTAACGTTAACTGTAGTATGTGATTTGCAGAGGTAAAAGGAATCAAGCCACACAAGAACTGTCATTATTAGAGATCTTTTACATTCATTTGCTCATTACTTTGTTACCTTTGTAGTGCTTACATACAGATGATTTATCCTTGTCTATTTCTAGGAAAAGTTGTCTAAGTGTAATTCCCTTTGCAATCTTCTTCTCCCCTTCCATCCTTTCAAATGTGGCCACTGCGATTGCCATTTTGCAGGCCTCTAGAATTTTCCTCATCCTTGCTGATGTATATTCCCTTCTGCAACTAAATAATGAGCTTAGGACTCCTGGGATGTGGCTGGTGGACAAGTGTCTTGACAGCTGTACTCACACAGATAAAACCTAAATGGAAAAGACAGCTCATGAGACAGAAATGCAGAGCTGTCTAGGCAACTTCCAACTAGATTTGTAGGCAGCAAGGTTACAGCAGACAGCAATGACAAGAAGTTTCCTGTATCTAAGACAATGATGAGTATACATATTGTATCTAATTTGTGATGTTTATAGATATTCAATATATACCAAAATGAAGGGCATAGCTCTCGGCTTACTAAGATCAGCCTGTCAAGGTCCAGATGTGAGATACTGGCCTATAATGTATTAAGAAGGTAACAAAAACATGGTGAAGAATTTAAAATAGCATTGTATAACATGGAAAGGACCTAAAAATACATGAGATGAGTTGCTTTTACATAGTTTTCTGTGCATTAGGCTTTCTTATGACAGAAATAAAGTGTCAGATAACAGAGGAGCTACATGCTACGAGAACTAAAATAGAGAAAATTGCCTGAGTTGCCTTTCCCTGATTAGAAAAATGTTTCATAAGCTTCTGACAGGCTGGAGACCACATAAAAACAGCACACATTTGCAGAGGTGGATGAATTCTTGATTCAATTGCCCTACTGCTAAATAAAAATCTTAAGAAGACACTGAGAGATGCCTGTGCTTTGCACTGAATTAATGAATGCATGTCTGTGAGAGGAAAATCAAATGTGACAGCAGGCCTTTTTTTTTTTTTCTCCACAAAATCCCCCAAGCACTGGCTAGCTATTCACTCTGAATGGTGAATATATAAGTTTTGTTTTCAGTAATTATGTGCTGGAGACCAAACATTTACAGGCTAAGTGAACAGCACACAGTGGTACTCCAGTGATTCCACAATCTCTAAAAAAGCACCACTTTAGTCTTGACAAGACATGCAAATACAGAGTCAGTGCTGGACTACTTCTATTATTTCCCCTCTAGCATCCCACCACTTGGAGTCAGAGGGTGGCAGATAAGTGAGGGACTTAATGTCAAGCTTTGAAAGGAGAAATGTTAAGATTAAATGGGAGTCTCTGATCATAGTATCCATCTGAAAACAGAACATATGGATGACAGCAGTCAGGTAGGTAGGATAGACTATCACCATGTGGTCTTCCAGGTGTGGTCCTGGCCACCAACTTTGTTGCCTTTAGCCATGGCTCATCACCTTTGCAATGGAGTGGTGCTTGTGCAGTAAATGTTCTGTAAAGAAATCCAGTGTGATAGATAGTTATTTCAAAGCCAGGAGAGAGCTGACAATTCTATATGACATGTGAGTGTTTTACACCCTCTATGTAAAACATACATAAAGTTAGTGCAAGAGTGGATGCATTTTTGTTATCCTCACAGTACCCAATACTAACTCAAAGAGTTCTGAGAAAATCAACTGCAGAAGACTGTGAGGTAAGTGGCTGGTGAAACAGGTACATTAGGTCTCCTTGCTGCCAAGAACTTCCTCTCAACAGGATTATTGGATTAAAATCCTACTGATACAGCTACATATAATCTTATCAAGCTCAGTCCACTGTACATGAGAAATATGAGGCTCTTCACATGGAAGCTGAGGGCTAAAAAGATGAGAGAAGATTTTCCAAGACAGCAGAGGAGCTGATACAGCAGATATCTAAAGAGGATGTGTCAGACAAGAGCATACTGAAAACTGCAATGACAAACCAGAATATCTGAACATTGGGAATGCAAGAGAATATAAATATGCAGGTACTTGAAAAACACCTGAGTTCAATTAAAACCCTATAACATCGTGTCCTCAATAACTAAATATAATGCAGAAGAGCGGGACTGACATGTTTCATAGAGACAAGCTTAGATCTAAAGGAAGGAGGAACATAGGTGATGGCATTGTGGAGTGCCAGTGCCTGTGACAGAATGAGATGCTCTAGCAATTTATGAAATAAGAATGTGATGTAAGAGTAGAAAAAAAATAAGTTTGACATTTTTTAATGATAGTCCCGTGAATTACTGGTGTCAATTATGGATTACTGTGGACAAAAGTAATTTCATAGGATGGCATTCGTGATTGTGAACAAATCGAAGACAATGAGAATTACTGTAATGTAAATTAGAGATATTTCAGACACTGTTCCAGAACACAGCTTTTAGAATGACAGCTAAAATATTGTCATCTTATTAGTACAACCTTGCTGACTTAAAATCAGAAATGTAAACTATTATTAGTAATGTCAGTAGCTTTAAAGCTTCAAAACATTTATTCTAAAACAACCATGCATAACCAAAAAACAGGATAAAAAGGCTACTGCTAAACTTTGTCCTCTTCCATGAACAACGTTCTTACAATCAAGTAATAATCCTTTTAAATTGTAATTAAAATTAACTTTTACTGATGTCACAGTGCAGATAATTTCTCCAAAGCAGAACACATCAGTGCGATGAGGCAAGGAGCGTTCAGAGGCTGCAAAGCTGGCTGCTCTATAAGCAGTACTTAGGCTCTCCCGCAGAGGGCAGCAGAGGACCTATGCAACTGGTTTTCCTTCTCTAAAAAGAGGCTAAACCCTAGCCTTAGTTCTGCCTAACCCCAGCTGCTTCTTAATTATAACCAATCCTCGTTAATTATCTCCAAAATCTGATTATTATAACTAAGCATCCAATTTTAACTTTTATTGAAAAAGGGTTTTTTTCAAGCTGAGAATAAAAGCCTCAGTTCTCTTTGAGATACGGGAAACTGAAACTTCCAGAAACAGGAAGGAAAAGACAGACTGGAAACATAAAACTACTGTATCTTTCGGATAATTTTTTAGACATTTATTTTAAATATAAATGTTTATTTCTGGTGTTTGGGACTTGTTTGTTTCGAACTTTCAGAGGTGTCTGAGCTGACAGCTGTAGCAGGAAGCTACACTGTTCATTTCAGAGAAACACAAAAACAAAAAGAAGGGGAGGGGTTGTGTGTGGTGTGCAGAATGCTCTCTTGCTAGGACTGCACAATTCTTACTTTACTTCAGACTCTGCTGTTGCTTTTAGTCTTTCTAAATTTTCCTTTACCAGTAAAGCCCCATGTGGTATGTGCTATCACTAGTTAATAAGATAATACCTAGCAGGATTACAATGAATAATCCTCTAGTGACTCTGCCAATGTCTTATCTGACAACAATGCAAATTTTCTTATCTGCTTTCCTGAACAGAGCTTGTTTGTATTCCTACAGCATCTACCAGCCCTAATCATAACCCACAAAGAGATGCACAACCACAGAACCACTCTGTCTTTTTGTTGTTCACCTTCAGCTCTGAAGTACTTGATCTTGTCTTCTGAAGTAGAGAGCACATAAACTCAGGAAGGAACCGTGAGATGGCAGCACTGTCAGGAACTCCCACACTCCAGGTGGAAATTGTTCTTGGCTGTGGCTGAGCCTCATGTCAAGCATTCAGCAGGTAGCTGTTCTGCTCACCATTTCACCCTTCCTTTTGCAAGACCTGAGTCAGGAATGAGCAGCAGTTGATAACTGAGATGAAAGGCTTGCTTTAATATATTACTGCAAATGCATGTCCTGTAAGGAAGAAAGGGACTAGATGAGCTATGAGGGTCTTAATGCACTAACAGGCTTTAATGACTCTCAGCTGCCTCATCTGTAGCTTCTGTTCTCACCCAAGGGCCCAAGCTCTGTTTAAGCTCAGCCCTGGAAGAGCACTGCTTTCCAGTTCAGTTGTACTTGTGCTATAGTAATACTTGATCTGGGCCTCAACCTGTGACTTCCTAGCTTGACTTCAGCTTGGTCTCCCTGCTATGGCTCTGTCTTGGTGGTTGCTGGACCTGATCCTAACTATGATGGATTTTGCCATGGCTTCACTTTAGACCTCTCTTTGTTCTGACATCTAGACTCTTGGCTGAACACGACATCTGCCTCTAGGTCTGCCCTGCTTTGGAGTTGTGAGAGTGGGTCCTGAAAGGTGAGGTCCCTGATCTGCCAGCTAAGTTCCCCACCTTGGCTCCCACTTGCTTCCTCTTAGGGAACAATCCTGTGCTTGCTGCTCCCTGACAACTTCACATATCAGGTTCCAACCTTAAGTTTCCTGAACCCCTTGTACACGGTGACCTCTCCAGAGGTGTTTAGCACAACTTGAACTCCACATTCTTTATGGAGCTCTCAAAGTATGAAAGCAAGAAATGCGGCATCCTTGAAAATAGTTTTAAAAGGATTGTTCTGTCGCAAGGCAAGACATGAACGAGTCACACCCTGCACACATGAGCAGGACAGATTCTCAAAGCTACACTCAGCCCATTTGCTAGACTATGCCCTGCTCTGTGAATTAAAGCTCTACAGTCAGGAAGCCTGTGCGTGTGACTCTCATCAGAATGATTCACCTCATTCCAGGGCCCTCCTTTGGAGAGAAGTATCGTTTAATTATAGAAAGCTTTGTACAAAGAGACTTCATATCTAATGATGAAAACAAAATTGTTCTCTGTATTCTTTGGCATTTTATATTTCATTGTTGAGAAGAAAAAGCAGTCTTTTTCACTCAGGAATATATACATCTCTTTCTACTGAAGTATTGAAATGGAAAAAGTACTGAGAAAAGACTACTCAGCCCTTTAATTAACTCGGATCATTCAAAGAACAGAGTGAAAAAGACAGTGAGTGGAACATTAGCCCAAGATAATGGTCTCCTAGCGACACTGCTACATAATTGAAGAATAGCAGATAAATCTGTGAAAAATAATAGATTGAGCTAGAAGTTTATTTTCAGAGTTGGAAACATTAATCCTTTGACAACTCTTCTGCGTCATGAGTTAGCTGGTCAGTGCTGAAAGGTGACAGACATTTTCTGAATGTACTGACAGTACTTTTCCTTGAAATAAGTGGAAAGAAGATGTTCAGAGTTTCCAAAAGTGGTTAATCATTTTGCAACTGTTTTTAGTGACATCAGCTGGGAGGTGATGGAAACACTCTGATTTTATTTCAAGTATGGTACCATAAAAAAGCTGATCATGGTGGTTTTGTATTAACAAGGATATGGTTAGAATTTCTGGGAGGGGACACATTTTGAGATGGAGAAAAAAAACCCCATGGCTGTGTTCCTGTTACTATGTTAATTGGTGGCCACGACTCTTGATAATTTACGAGTATAGTACAGAACATATTTTATTTCCATTGCTACTACTTTTTGGCTGCCTAAGTTATTACTTAAAACCATACTTGATGATTAATACAATGCTGCTGTGATATGACTGTACTTTTCCAGCACCCTGCACAGTTCACAGTTTCTACCTGAAACTGTGGCCACTTGAAAGAAAGGGATTTTCTTTTATATCAGTGTTCTTCCTTTATCCCCCTTTAGTGATGGGCAGCCCGCTCACCCCTGCAGCAAACTGTCATAGGATTACAGATTCACAGAATGCCTTGGGTTGGAAGGGACCTTAAAGATCACTTAGTTCAACCCTTCTGCCACGGGCAGAGATACTTCCTACTGGATCAGGTTGCTCAAAGCCCCATCCAACCCGGCCTCGAACACTTCCAGGATTGGGGCACCCACAGCCTCTT
>JANHGL010019857.1:0-61353 GCA_024611195.1 Ceyx melanurus
GTCCTCCCTTCCGTGCCCGCCCCCAGCGCCCTGAGCCTGCCCCCGCCCCGGCTGCCTCGCCTCCGCCCCGGGCTCACCCCGCACCTGGGCCGCGCCCACCGCCGCCGGGAGGATGGCAGCGCAGGCGGCTCCGGAGGCGTGTGCCCGTGCGGCGGCGCCGGGAGGCGACGGTGAAGAGCTGAACGACAGGAAGGTGGCTCTCATCACCGGCATCACCGGGCAGGTAAGGGCGGGGGGCTTTCCCCGTCCCGGGGGCTGGTTCTCGGAGCGGGTGGTGGTGGGGACCCGCCGTGAGGCGCCCGAGGCCGTGCAGGAGCGGTGGAGGTGGCTGCTCGGCGGGAGTTGCCGGCAGCGTTCGCTCCCTGCTGACCCCAGCGAGGGTCCATCCCGTTCCTGCCCCCAGAGCGCCTTGTAACGGGGCTCCGTGAGCGGTGCCGCTCCCCCTGGTCGCTGCGTGCCGCCGGGCTTGGGGTGTGCGGGGGCTGCAGCTGGCGCGGGACAGACCCAGGGTAATGGGCTCTGCCTCCCTTTGCGTGCCTGGCCTTGTCTCCACGGCTTGGAGTGGCCTTCACGGGGGGCGTGAGCAGGGCACATCGCTTACGTCTCAGGTTTGGCCCTGACCATGAATTTCTGAGAAAGCAGATGAACTTGTGCCGTGGTGAGGTGTGGAGTGACCATCAGTGGGAAGGGAGCCATGCGTGGGAAACCCAGGACAGCCCGTGTCGGGACCCTTCAGCCTGATGGGCTGAAATGTACTCAGCGCTGGGGAGGGCACATCTCAAATGCTGGGTTTAGTTTTGGAACTCTTGCTACAAGAAGACTTTGAGGGTCTTTGGGGTTCCAATCACCATGGTTCTGTGTTTCCCAGAGTGGTGAAGGCAGCAGAGCAGTGGTACCAGTGCAGGTGTGAGGCAGCCTGCAGCTGGGTTTGTCTCTCAGACGGTCTCTTGGTGACCTGTCAGTACCTGCTTTATACCCAAAGCTGAACGGATGACAAAAGCATCTCCCTAGGCCACTTGTTTTGGATTCGTGTGCGCTCACTGCAGTCTCCATTTCTTTGGCTGTGTTACTCACAGGGATAATGATGCTCTCAGTCCTGGTGCTTTCAGTAGAAGGTGCAGGAGAAAGGTGGCATGAAGGAAAAATCAGTTTCGCTTGGATCGCCTCTTGCAGGGTGAAAAGGTGCTGGTGCTGAGTTCTAACCTATGGAGACCCAGAGAGTTGATGTGCAGCTGGCAGTGCAGGTGTGCAGTGGGATTGCTTGTCCACAGGGGTCTGCACTGTCATGTCCTTGCTGGCTGTGTGTGGGGCTGAATGACAGCTGTCCCAGAGTGCTTACGGCTGAGGAGCACTGTTCTTGCCGTGTAGATGTTGACCACTGCCTGGAACAAACTGCTCTGTTTGCACACTGCTTATCTCTTGGAACTGAACGACTTCTGCTCAGAGGGTGTATCTTCTGTCACCGGTGTAACTTGTGAAGCAGGTAGTGTTCTATAGTGAGTGTTAATGCTCATTTTAGTGTCCCAGTGAAACAGCCTTTTTCATGTATGGCTTGGGTTTAATCAGGGACAGTACATGGGGGAAGGTCTCAGCCACAGGTGGTCTGTCCTGTGCAGACCCCCTGCTGAGCTGCAGCTGTGGTTGTTCAGAAGGCCACCAGCCCTGTGGGACAGAACCTGTACAACAACAAAACACACTGCTCTTTCACTGGGAGACAAGCTTAGCTGATGCTCTCTTTTTTTTATAGAAGAGACCCTGACCTCTTGCAAGGAAGTAAAGCCAGAGACAGTAGAGAGTTGTAGCAGCTTCCATCCCTTCTTCAGGAGAACCTGCACTATGCTTTGAGCATTCACCTGCTGTTCTCTTTAAGTCATTGTGCCTGTTCTCACAACACTTTTTGGTGTACCCTCCCTTTTCCCATGGGTTAGGAACTGTCTGCCAGTTGTGGGCTGAGGAAACCCCTCCAAGCAGCTTGCTGACAGGGAGCTACCTCTGTCTCTGAGAAGAGTAAAAACTCATCATCTGTATACTAACATTTTGCTTGATTGTTTTTATCAAGAGCACAGTTAGAGCTTTCCCAAGGATTACTGTGGTGCTCTGTGAAGTCTTGCAGCTTGACAGAAGCATGTTTCTCTTCATCAGTGATAGTTACAGGCCTGTACCCACACCACCTGGGTTCTTTGATTGCAAAGCAGCTCTTCCATCTTAATTAAACCTTTGTCAGGTATTTTACTGAGCACTGGCATGTGTGAAGAACCAGGGCTAGTAAGAGCCTGGGATACCTGAAAATCAGCCAGTGATGTTGGGTGCCTTAGCAACAAGACTGTACTAACTCTTGGCTGCAGTTTCACGTTGAGGAGGCATAGTATGGGAGGGTGAACTCCCTTTGTTTAAGCTGGGCCCCTTCTGCTTGGCAGGGTTACTTTCAAAGTGAGCTGGCAGCCACAGTGTGAGGAACCCACATTCGTTTGTGTGGCCAGTGCCTGCTGAGAGTGTTTGCTGAGCTAAGGCCCTGAGGTGCCTGCTTCCTGGAGCAGGGGTAGGTGGGAGGTGAGCATGGAGCTCACTGGGCTGTGGCAGTTCTGGGCCAGTGCAGAGCTGTGCTTTTGTCTGGGCCAAGCACAGTGCTGCTTGAACTGGAGCAGCTGTTCCCCAGTTGAGGTGATGCCACAGCGAGTGTGCTCGGGCAGTGCTGAAATCAGACAGCCTCTGCATAGCCCTCAATTTTGGGTTGTCCATCTTTTCCACTGCCAAAAGCTGGGTTTTTGTTTCTGTGATGGAGAAAGTTGAGCTCAGGCTGTGCTTTGACAGTGGTGCAGTGGAGACTGATGCAGCTTTTCACTGCCATACAGCACGGAGACACAGCACAGCTGACTTCTGATGGGAGTCGTAGGCTTTGCAGGATGCCAGAGGAGGTTGGTCTGCCTGTACAAGCTCTGCACAGTGGATGGCTGGAGGCTCATGCCATGCCCCAGTTTACCACACCGCTTAGAAAACCAGTTGACGTGGCTTCTCTTCTAGGTGCAGGTCTGTGTGAGAGTGAGTGCACTGCTGATAGGAAGGTGATTTGAGACCTTTGGCCAGCTGACAGGAGTTTGCCACTGGCACGGCGAAGCCATAAAGGAAACTGAATGCCATAGCTGTATGGTCTGGACTCAGACTTCATTCTGGCTGCCTGGGCTGGGCTTTACTCTCTGTGAAATCAAAGCAGATGAAAGAACCTTTACCAAGTCTGCATTACCCGTGGGGCTGGAGTGAAATCAGCTCATTCTGCTGCTTGCAGTGCTGATAAGAGACTCTGAGCACGAGCTGGTGGTGCTGCATGCTCCAGTGCTCTCTGAGATTCTCTTATCTCCTTTCTCACACCACGGCACAGAACAAGCTGCACTTGGCTGTTTGGCTAAAATGACTCCCAGGGTGAGGCAGTTGCTGCAGCTGGATGGGTAGAACATTTCCACAGTGGTGTTCATTGAAATGGAAAGGTAGTTCTTGCTGAAACTGACTAAGGCTAAATATTGCTGCTTCTCAATTTAAACAAATATGTCTTGGTTACTGGCTAAAGGTAAATATTAGCATTGCTGCCTTTTCATTTAAACAAATATTGGCTTCGCTTCTGTCTAAAGGTAAATATTAGCATTGCTACCTTTTAATTGAAACAAATATTGTTTTGGCTGAAACCAGGTACCCTGTTTCAGTTGCTGTTGGAGTAGCCAAGAGGTGTGTCCACTGGGAACCTCAGATGTGTTGAGCATGCTTATCTTAGTTTGAGGATGCAGAGATGTGAGAACACTGATGTGGGCACAAACTGAAGGATAAGAAACTTCAACTTGTGAGGTGTTAGGGCTTTGGTTTTGATGAAGTGATGAGACTGGTCAAGTACTGAACAGGCTGCCCGGGGAGGTGTGTGTCCCCAGGTGTTCACATCCAGTCTGAGGGCCTATGTTCAGAAAGATGACTGAATTTTGATTGTCTCTGCTCCCCCTTTGAAGGGATGAGAGCTCTGGTAGCCCAGCTCAGCTGGCAGCTGTTCGCTCAGGGCCCCAGCACATCGAGGGTTACACCCACTGTCATCCAAGCAAGCAGGTTGGGAAGGCATGGTGTGTGGACCTCTCTTGCTTTACATCTCTGCCATTTCCATTGCTTTTAGCCAAAGGAGCAAAAGAAAAGGTTTTGGGTTTTTCATTTTTGTCACCTCCTGCTTCTTTCATACGAGTTTGCTGATTGTTTTTCAGGACCTCAGCTAGAGAATGCCCTGGGGCCATGTGTATATGAACTGGGGGATGCAGTTATGTCCAAGATTTCCAATTCAGCAAAGCTGTAGAGGTGAGGGGAAAGAGTGGAACCCTCTTCAGTTCCTCTCGCTATTCCAGGCAAGTCCCTATAGCTTGTTCTGTTTCCAGGGTGTGCTCAGGACATGAGGAAGCTTTAGTAAAGCCAGACAAGCTGCTGTGAACTAGCTTGGCTGTGATCTGTGGTTTTTACATGTGTCCGTAAGCAACAGAACTCCTCACAGGCAATGTAAATGGTGCAGCAGCTTTTCCTTTCGCTCACAAATGGGCAGAAAGCAGTATACCTAAGGCAGGCTTCCTTTGACAGGAGTATTTATCATTCAGGTCTTTTTTTTTCAAATGGGAAATGTGAATTTCACTTTAACCAGTGTCATTTGTCAGTAAGCAAAGTAAGTCTTGTCCCTTGACTTCAGGAGCTGGTTGCAGTGAGTTCAGCGGTAGGTGCTGTCGAAGACATTTGGTATGGTACCCTGAGACAGTCCTGTGGCACTGCAGAGTGGGCCAGCTGGCATCAGGCTGGTCAGTCAGTTGACAATATCACACCTTTGCAGGGATGCTCAGTAAGTGCAGTGATCCAACAGGTGGCAGCCACTGGAACATGCTGGCCTTGCCCGTGGGATGCCACAGATGCTGGCTTTCTGCAGAGGTCAGCTGGCTTGGGCTGCATTTGCTGTGCTTGAGCACCTGTGAAACAACTGGAAGAAAACTTGCTTTCTCTGCAAAGTTCTGACTACTGCGTGTAGTAAGAGACAGTCAGATTTTACAAAGTGTGTCTGCAGGGCTCTGCTTTGGCTGTCAAATGACTTGTGTGTTGCTGCTTGGAAAGTCTCCTCAAAGGAGAACTCCCACAGCCTGCAGTGAAATCTAATGCAGAAGGGAAAAAAATGTCCATGTTGAATGTCTAGTTGAGTGGCTTTTCTGTGATGAGAAGATGCTTTGTCTCTGCTGCATATCTGACACCTCCATAGCTATTAAACCTGGCTTTTTAGCTTACAGGTTCCTGAGGGGGTGATGTTCTTTGAATATGTTATGTGTATCCCATACACATCTCTGAATGCCCACCTTCCAGGATACTGCTGAGGCATGTGGTGGTAGATGAGCTGTGTCAGCTCCAGTGGCACTCTTGTGGTGCATTCATAAGCATTCAGAGGTAGCCCCAACAGAAGGTGTGTGGAATGGTACCCCTGTCCAGAAAGAAATGAAATCCAAAGCCAGGCTGCACCTGTGTGTACCCTTATTCCTTGCAAAGTACTGCTCTGCCTTTTGTGGTGGTTTGGTGAGGTATCTGTGGTTTGGTGAGGTATTCCTGGGTTCTGTCTGCATTCTGCTTGCAGTTTCACTCTGCCTTTTACTTAAAAGATGATCTTTTATTGCAGGTCCTCTTCAGTAGTATATTCCTAACACGGTTGGTTGCAATGCTGCATTTTTCATGCTCGTTTGGGACAGACATGGATCCTGTATCAACATGAGTGGGATTTTAATTCTGTGCTTGCACAGAGCTAATCACTCGCTGCCTATTGTTTAGTTACGGTTTTTCTTGCTTAAAGAATCTCACATGGTGCCTTTTCAGCATCAACCTGCCAGTGCCATTCTTCAGGCAAAGGGTCTCTAGCTGTCAGCTGGATTAGCACTGCTGCTTTGGTACTCTTGAGGAACATGTGCCAAAATGGAGACCACACACTGTTATTTCTCAGTTTCTTGTGCTGTCCCACGTTTCTGTCTTGCAGTGTTTACCAAAGTGTCTTTTACAGTGTACTCCTACTTGGCAATGGTTACATCCCAAACCAGCTTGCAGATTCTGGAGTGTCCTGTTTGGAGATCAGACATGAACATGGGGGTGACCCTGGTGTTTCACCTGGTGAGAGCAGAAGCTGCTCTCCCTGGGGTGCAGGAGCAGTGTGCCTGCTCCTGCTGAATGCTGTGTTCACAGCTGGGTGTTCAAGTCCTGATAATCCAACTGCTGACACAGCCTTAGTAACAGTGCCCCAAGGAGCAGTGTGTTCTGGGGTGATGTTCACTGGTACTGTTAGTTCTGTGTCCCTGCAGGTGTTTGTGTGCAGCTCTTTCAGTGCTTGGTAACTCTCTGAATGAGTCATGTTAATTCAGAAAAAAACCTGAGTAAATGCCTATGTGCTTCTGTGGGACAGGGCACAGTGGCTCAGCTTCTCCTCAGCTGTTGCTGGGTGTTTGCAGGGATGTCTTGTGCGTGTGCAGAGCAGATGACAGAAGGTGGGCTCCCCCTGGGAGGGCTGTGTACTGTAGAGGAGGACAAAGGAGTGAATCTGAACAGTTTAGCTGGCTGTAGTCCCTCCTCAGGCAGCCTGGAGAAACACCTTCCTTGGAGCCACTGTAAAACCTGCTGCTCTCCTGTGCAGTTGTCTTCACGTTTCAGAGCAGCTGAGGGCTGGCCCATTGCCTGTGCCAGGCAGTGCCAGTTAATGCAGTAATACAGCAGGATGTCATGATCTCAGCCTCTGGAGAAGCTGCACTCAGAGTAAGGTTTCAGGAGTGAGCAGTTTTCTGTGTGTGGCTGCTGGCACCTACAAGGCAAACAGGCCGTGCTGGGCTCCAGCTGCTGCTGAGATGTGCAGACACGGAGTGGTGCTGATGTGCTGCCTTCACCCGGGCTGTACCCGACCTCGTGCCAGCTAAAAATGCATCTGGGGTGCACTTGCAAGTGGTAATGCTTGAACGTGGATTTCAAAGATGTCCAGATGCTGTGGCTGCAGCTCTGGTGATGAGGTGTGTGGTCTGGAATTACCTGAAAGTTGTTATTAGGCTTTTAAGAGACTTCACAGGAGGAATGGCTTAATGAGCATGGAGACCAGCCTTGAAGAACTAACACTGCTAACATTGCTGTCTTTGTTAATTCTTCAGCCACACTCAGTGCATGAATTCCATGGAAAAAAGGCTGTGATCACTAATCCAGTGATGGGGGCTAGAGGAGGAGAGATCATCAAGGTGAAGTTTCTAGATCTGCTGAATGAATTGCTCAGTGGCTCTGCCAGCAGTGCTGCTGTGGCCAGGGTGATGCAGCAGTGCAGGGCTGGTTGTGCTTCATGCTGCAGGCTGCTGCTGAACCAAGAGCCAGGAAAAGATGAGAACTCTGTGACAGTTGCTCCAGGTGAAAACCTTCTCTCAGGGCGCTGTGGTTGGTGACTTCCAGTTGCAGCATGGAGCTCTGGGACAGAAGGGAGCATTGCTTTCTAGGTTACACTTGATGCAGGTGGGAGATGCTGTAAGGTGCAGGTGGAGGCTGGGGTTTGAACCCTGCTGAGTGGTTGCTGCAATAGACAAATGAGAGCTGGAGCTCACGTGCTGATCAAAAAGGTGTCAGTTAAAAGCTCTCTTGTTTCAAGTGGGTTTGAACCACACGTGTTTGAGGGCATTTGCCCCACGTGGAACGAGGTGTGTGTGCAGGTGTCTGAGCTGCTTGATACTGCTCGGAAACTACTGCAGATTCCCAGTGCTCAATCAAGTGACTGCTCTATGCTGGATGCAAGGTCAGGTTCAACCAGAGAAAATACCTTCATTCTTAAGTCTGAGGTTGAAAACTCCCCACTAAACTAATAAACCTGAACGGCTTTCTCACAGGAAATTATCTCAGTCCTCTAGCTGTAATTAAGATGACATCTTTAAAACCAACATTTATGTACGTATTAAATGACTGATTATTTTTCACTTGTAATAAAATAACCTTAACACAGCGTCTTACCAGGCCTGGGTGAGGTGGAACAAGAAAAGCATTTGCAAGTCTTCTTGCAGTTTTATGATGAGAAATGCGAGCACTTGCCCGTTTTTATGTGCTGGAGGTGTGTGTCAGGTGAGGGGCTTATTAGCAGCTGGGGCTTGCTTTTGGGAATCCTGCTGCAGTTTGACAGAGGTGATCTGCCGGATAATCAAGATGCAGTAGAAAAGCAAAGTACTTTTGCTGAAGCTTTGTGACGTTACTTTATTTGCTGCAGTTTACAAGAATAATCTAAACACGAATTCATGGGTGGGCAAAACCATTTAGTTTAGCTTTAAAGATAAAAATCTGTGGCTTCTCAGAAAGAGCCCGGCCCGCTGCAGTGCGGGACGTGCGCCACGAGGTGGCTCAGCGACACTGCAGCTCAGCACTGCAGCTCAGCACTGCAGCTCAGCAATGCAGCTCAGTGACACTGCAGCTCAGCATTGCAGCTCAGCAGTGCAGCTCAGCAATGCAGCTCAGCAGTTCACCCCAATGCAGCTCAGCGACACTGCAGCTCAGCAATGCAGCTCAGCAATGCAGCTCAGTGACACAGCAGCTCAGCAATGCAGCTCAGCACTTCACCCCAGTGCAGCTCAGCGACACAGCAGCTCTGTCGTCAAGGAGAATGGAACTAGTATTTTTATGGCACTGAAATGTGAACTCTTTCCAAAAAGTTATAATTTAAATGACCATGCAGCTGCAAAAAGAAACGTGATACTTGGGATTCTAATCTCTTTAATATGCCTGGGACCAAAAAGCAACTATAAAAACGTCACCTTGTTTTGAAATAAAAAAGGGAAGTTCTAAGAGAACAAGAGGATCTTTCAGCTCGCACAATCTCCAGATTCACCTAGTAAAACTTCTTTAATTCTGGCTTGGATACCAATCGGAATGCTAACCAGAAGTGTCGGTGGAGCTGGACCTAGACTGGATGCAGGGTCATCTGCTGAGAGCAGCCAGTGCTTCCTAAAGCTGCTGCTGTGGGCAGGGCAGGAAGGGTTGGCCCTAAGGTAGGGAAGAGAGCATGCTGAAGAGTCAGAAAAAGCATGTTCCCAGTGGTAAGATGCAGATTTTCCAGGTCTTGTGGAAATAGCCTGATGCTGGGGAGTCCTGGGCTCTGCGTGGTGACCACGTCTTGTCAGTTGTAGGTTGTGATGATCTGACTGTCACCAATGGTGACCTTTCTGGGGCTGGGAATGCTAGCTGTAAGAAGCTGAAAGAGGTGGGTGGGTATCCTACAGTTACACCTTAAATCTTAAACTGTCCACCTCTGCAGTTGTTCAGACTTCACGGCTGGTAGAAGATGGCACTGTTTGACCTGTGGCTGTGAATTTTCCTGTAGCTCTTAGAGTCAGAAGCAAGTGCTTACTAATCTGTTTGGGATGGCCCTATCAGGGTGTTTTATCTCTTTGCTGCCTTCATTGTGCTTTAACTGCGAGCAAATACATGATTTTATTCTCACATTTAAGCAAGGTGTGCATCTGTTTTTGGTAGCACTCGGGCACTTTTGCTGTAAGGTGTGTGTAGGTGCCTGGCTGTACACACACACTCTGAGCTGTGCAGCTCCTGCTTCACAAAGCTGCAGTGTTGGGGCTGGGTGGTGGTGGGGTTTTTTTTGTTGTTTTCCCTGATGCTGCAGGGCAAGCTGGAGAGGGAACGGAGCCACCAGCCCTGAGTCCTGGGTGCAGTCTCCTTCAGCCAGCTCGCTCCCATGCTCCCTGAGAAACCGTCATCCCGGCATCAATGTTTATGCTGTGTGACCTGACACAGACCAGAGTTCTCCTGTCTTACCTTGTCCTTTTCTGCCTAAAAGGATGTCCTCTGAAACGGTGCTTGTGTTGTGTGTTTAAAAACAAGATTGTGTTGTGTGTTTAAAAACAAAATACAGAAATGTTTGTCCACAGGATCAGGTGGTTCCATCTGCTCTCCAAACACAAATTAATCATCCCTTGCCATTTCAGAATGGTGCTATATATGTGAAGCAGTTAACCTTACAAGCAAAAATGCTTTATGTTCCTGGGTGTAAGCTACTTCAAAAAACTGAAGTATGAGGAGCACAGACTTCTGCACCAAGAACTAGAAGTAGCTAGCGTTCGGTTGTGACAAGGGTAGGCAGGTTGGGCTGTCTTTTTGGTCATGTGTGTGGGTTTTTTTGGTTTGTGGGTGGGTGTTGGTAGAGAGGGCTGACAGTGCAGGTTTGAGAGAATAAGGAAAACTAATGGTGTAAGTGAAAGTAATTGATGGTGCTTTGTTGTCTCTAGCATCTCCACCTTGGTGAAAAATTAATGGTATTTCTGTTAGTCTTTTATCAAGTTGTGGGATCAGCAGCTTCAGAAACAGTCCTTCTCTTTTTAAAGCATGTTCTTTTATGTAAAGATAAAACAAATGAATTTGGTACATATGTTTCTTTAGTAAGACTTAAGTTTCCTTATTAAATGCATTTTTTTGCCTTTCAAGGCATAGGTGCATTTAAGTTTCCATCTCAAGCTGTGTCTACAATCTGCATTTAGTCTTCTGGAAGCTGAATTTTTATTTTTCATATTTGTAGCCTCCACCTTCCATGTAGTCTGATAGTTAAATTTCACCAAGATAAACTCGTATCTGAGCAGACGTGGCAGTGCTGGCCTCCCCTTCTGACAGCCAGGCAGTGGCTACTGTGTGAGCTGGGGGGTTTCTCCTCTCCTTTGTCCCGGCTCCAGTTGGGAGCTGGGCTCTTTATGATTCACAGAACGGCTAGAATACTTGCTGAGGATTAGCTACGTGGAAGTAATTTGCAAGATTATGTTCTCAAATGGCTCAATAGTAAACTAATTGGAAGAAAATTGCTCTCACTTCACCTTGATCACAGGACAGCCCAGCTGACTTCAGCCAGTGGCTGTTGATTGTCTGGAGGTGGAAGGTTTGCTCTGGTGAAGTGTCAGTCTCCACAGGACCTGAGGAATCCAGAGGCTTCCTTCAGACGCCGGCAGGCTTTTCCCAGGAGCGCCCAGGAGGAGCTGCTCACTGGTTCCTAGCACACGCCAGACACGTGGCTTGGAATGAGCAGCTACAGACTGGGGGGTTCAGCCTTGGGAGCCAGCCCAGAGTTCTGATCTTCTTCATCCGTTCCCGAAGGGTGCCAGGGCTCTGTGCAGGGTGGGAGCTCCTTCCTCCCAGTGGCAGCAGAAGCCTCCTGCCCTCGAGCAACTGGGAGTGGTTTTGGTTGAGAACTGCAGTAAATATTCAGAATGTGCTTAGTGTAGTTGTAGAGATCGTGTGTTTGCACTTAACTGGTCAGCAGGAGTTTGGTTGTGGCTCTAGACTTTGGCGCTTCTGAAGAGCTCTTGTGCTGTTTTCTCCTCTTCAGCAGGTCCCAGCTCTGGGGGGTGATGGAGTTGGAGCACTGTGGGTCATTTTCTTGCAGGAAATGTGTGGCTGGACTAAGAGCCTTGCTCTTACTAAACTCTGGTCAAGAATGTCCATGTGCTTGAACTTTTTAAGAAGAGTTCAGAATAGTTATGTGAAAGAAATATTAATTTTAAAATAAATGCTAAACTTTCTCCTTCTTTGTCATCTTTCATGTGAATTATGCAATGTACGAAAAGTAAAATGAAACTGACTAGTTCTTACAATAACACTTTTTCCCTGTAATTCACTAGAAAGGATTGTACAACTCTTCCTGTGGACACAAAATAGGACATTCTGAACCTTGGAGAGAAAATTGGAACAGCCTTAAATCATTCCCATCCAACACACTTCAACTCTCTTGTTATCCCTCCTCTTTTAGTAATAACCTGTAGCATTTTTGTTTGATAAACTGGGCCCCTAAGGAGTTTGTTTTTGCTTGCATAAGACACGTATCTTAAAATTGCATATATAGCACTAGAGGTATATAAAGTCTAATTGGTGTATTTCAATGAAGTGTTCCTGTTTCATAGTTATTGACAATTTGCTCGTGAGGGAGTTAAAAAGAAGCTTCTTAGGAAATAATGATGAAATGTTGCAATATTCCTGTCTAGGCTTGTGCTTTGGAAGGAGCAAAGAGGAGGGGAGATTGCCTTGGAGAGCAAGCTTTATGTTGTAGCCCCCTCTGCGTGTGCCTGCTGCTGTGCAGAGGAAACACTCTCTGGAGGGGAAGGCCAGAGAGGCAGGAGAGGTGCAGAGGGAGCTGCCAGATGCTGCCCCGTGTAGGAGGGTTGCTGACAGGGCAGCTGAAGGCTTCTTTCTGAGCCCAGAGCTGACTTACTGCTGCTCCCCATGACCCCTGGGCCTCTGTCTATAAAATATTATTAGTGTCAGTACAATCGTCCATTAAAACTGTGATTTAATTAAAAATGGTCACACGAAACAGCCAGGGGTCAGCTAGCTGAATAATCTTTGAGCGAGCCTGGGACAGTGGATCAAATGGATGCTTATGGTTTATTTTGCCCTAATAGCCTCTGTGTTCTTCAGTCGAGCTTTTATTCTGGATTTTAGCAGGTCTGTTCCACTCGAAATGTGTTGGTGCAGCCCCCAGAGTGTTTCCAGCAGTCTGAACATGGCTCTGCTCATTCCTGTTCTGTGAAAACACTTTTGAATGCAGTGCTTATTAATATTCCTGCAGTTAAACCCCTTCCCTTCTCTCCTCTCCCCCGCTTCACGAGGGGAACTGCTGGGTTTCTGCAGGGCTGTGTGCCTGACACACATCTCAGCCAGTTCTGCTTCATTCCTGACACCTGTTGGCATGTGTTGCTGTGGTGTTTGAGGCTGGTTTATAAGCAGTTCCTCACCATCATTCATCTTGTGGCAAAAAAAGGCTTAAAACCAAATGTAAGTCGCTTGGTTGAGACCAAACACAAGTGCCAGGGGCAGAAGCCAAGGCTCCTGAGGCCTCTTCTGTTTTAAACAGGGAGGGACAGCGCAGATAACTCTTCCCACCTCATTATATCATCTGCAGAGCTTTAGTTCTTTTCAGAATGGTGTAAAATCCGTGTAAATTACTGTGCACTTCACTGTTGCTGATGCAGTGGATTTCTTTTCCTTAGCCTGGCTATGCAGGAGGAGGGTTTCTTTCCATGTCTGGCCAGTTGCATTGAAGGATGTGTATTTATCAGGGTTCTCCTCAAGCTGTACATAAACATAGGCAAGTGAAGAACAGTTGTACAAAGATATTATTTTATAAATAAAAAAGAAGGATGTTGCTATTTTATGTGCCAGTGATGTTTGCAATAAAAACTGGATGTTACTTGATTGCATCTGCCCTCTCAGAAATGTCTGTGTTGGGTCAGCTGAAGTGTACCCTGCACATCCCCTGGCAATGAAAGAAGTCCCAAATTCTGAGTGGTAACTGTTGTTTGGCTTGGGGAGGCTGGTGCTGGTGTAACCAGGAATCAGTGTCACGGAGCAGTCTGAGAGGCAGGAGAGACAGGGAGGCTTCCTCGGCATGTGAGGGGGTTCAGACTGCACAGAAACCTTGAGATGAGAAGACTACAGACAGAAATGACTAAACTGTCCGGTGTACCCAGTCTCTCTGGTAAAGGCAGTTAAATTTCACTAGTTTCAGGGTTTGTGGACCAGAAGAGGTTAGCTGTCTGGAAGAGTTCTTTTGCTGACAGTGGTGGATGGTGATGCAAGAGGTTGCTCACTCAGACTGCAGGTGGTTTTAAGTTCTGTGTGCACTGGGAATGGGTGTTTTTGCTGATGGTTTTGTAGCATATGTTTATTCCAAATCCTGTTTCTGACAGACAGGATAAGCAGATGTGATTGCTCACTTTCCCTTTCTAGCTCCCCTTAGACATGAACCTTGGCAATTAATGATACTGGGTGGTTTTTTTCCTCTTGAAGCTGACAGGGAAAGCTGTGAAGTTGGGTACACAAGGCATTGTGTGCTATCTGTAAATATAAGGATGACCTTCTGCAACCTTCTCTGAAAAAACACTGCATCCTCTCTCTATCTCCTAGATAGCCCCTATCCTGCTTGGCTCCTTGCCACCAGGAAGCTCGGTCCATGTGGCATCAGAGCACTTGATTAGCAAGAGTGGCCACGTGGAACAGAGGTGTCTGGTCTCCTGTCCAGTTCCAACCACTCTGCTGCAGTGTTCTGAGAGTGCCTTTAGTGCCTCTGCAGCAGCTTCACTGAGTTGTTTTTCTCTAACAGAGGAAGGTAAACACAAAATTAATAGCTCTGTCCAGTCACATTTTACTTGTTTATCATGATACATCAATTAGATATTTCTTTTATTCCACTGCAAAGGTACTGGGAATTTTATTGCCGTGATAGAGTTTTTTGATTTGCATTGTATCCCTCCCTGGTGTAAAGAAGAGATCTGAGCTGCTGGAGCTCTGGGATGGTGATGATCAACTGGGGCTCACTGGTCTGTTGGGTGGGTGCTCTGGATATTCACAGCTATGTGGGAAGTCTCCTCCTGGCACCACCTCACAGAGCTGCCCATCTGTCTGAAGCAGAACCGGCCCCATGTGTCTCCCCAAGCCAGTCTGGCTCATACGGCTGGTGACACTCTCAACTTTCAGATGGAGCTCAGAATTGCTGTTCTGGAGAGCATGTCCAGTCCACATGCTGGCCTTTTGCACTGTGTTTGTGCCCCCACGGGCAGTGTTTGGGGTGGTTTGTGTCTGCAGGTGAAGGGGTGTCCCCCAGCTGGCTGCAGTGGCTTTTCTCACGTCCCGGGGCTGATGCCCGAGCTTGGGGGCAGGCACGTCCCTGGAGCTGCTGATGCTCTAGGAGGGTGAGAGACCATCTGATAGCAGCAGGAAATGGGGATGGGCAAAACAGTCATCTTGTGGGGTTTGAAACTGTTATGGCTTTCCCATTGCAAACACTGTAAGTGGAGGGTTTGATTTTCTTGTGGGCTGTTGTCCGTATGATTTGTGTTTCCATGTCTATGGACGCGTTCTCCAGTCCCTGTGGCTTCTCTAGAGAGGCAGAAAAATGCAACTGGGTTTCTCCCAAATTCAGAGTTCACAATTAGTTTGCTTTTTATTTGTGTACTGCAAATGTTCCTATTGAAGAAAAAAGTAACGTATTAGGGTATATGTATATTTTTATCACATGGATAAAAAGCTTGTTATTTAAAACCTTCAGAAGGCTCTCTATTGATCATTTCCTCTTTCATAGTTCTTTGGATACATCTGAAAACTGGTAGTTATTGTGAGTATCTGAATGGTTGAGCACACAGCCTGAGAGTTCAGGGACATTACTGATTTATTTCAGAAGCTATCGAGCACCTGACTTGTCCCTGGGGAACTTGTGTTTCTGAAACAACACACGAGGTGTGACAGGTACCTGTGGTCAGGAGAAGCACCCTGGCATACCCAGCTTGATGCTGTAAATTGTTCCAGGCTGATGCTGGGGCCTCTCTCATGATAGGTGCACGCAGTCTGGTTGTTGGGAGATGAGGTGTGTTCAGACTGAGCACGTTAACTGAGTTGTGAGAAGCCAGCAGCGTGGCACTGACACACCTCCGTGCGTGCCGGAGCCAGAGCTGGGACCCGGGGCCTGTCGGGCTGAGCAGTGCTGGGAGCTGGCTGGAGCTGCTGGCTCTGCTGGGCTCAGCGAGAGCAGAGGGCGACCCGGGGGTCTGGGTACAGCAAACTGCAGGGAGGGGGGCAGAGAAGCCAGCTGCTGTTACTGATCATCCAGCTGCAGCTCTGCCGTACCCGCACGGCCGAGCAGTGGAGCACGACGTGGACGGAGCTCAGGCTGGGAAATCAGTGATTCTTTTCCAAAGCTGCTCCTCTTTGCTTCTGCTTTGAACAAGTCTCAATTGAGAAAGAGCAGAGCAGTGTAATTGCAACGTTGTTGTTGCTAATGATCACTTTTCCTCCTGCTTATTTTTTGTTGTACTGCAGTTAGTGCATTTCAGAAACCCTTCAATTATGTAGCAAATGTTTTAAAACAAATATTTTAAAATACTATTTTTTTTTTACCATTTATTGCCTTTCTTCTTTTGACTGCAGGAACAAAAAGACACTTGTTTTCCCATTCTAACTTGGCCAGAATACAAATCAAAATAGCAAAATAACTACTGCATTTGGAGGGTGGCAGCTTTAATAAATCATTTAGCTACTTCAGAGTTCATAATTCTTCCTTTTTTTCAGTACGGAGAATTTTTTTATGAACACTTTAATGCTTTACCTCAAGTATTGCCTTGAAGACTTGAGACAAAGTGCAGCACTGTTCTGTTTATAGTAAGTGAAAAAAATTACCAATTTCCTCTATAAATCACTGGAAATGATTAGAAGTATGCATTTCAGCAAAAATAACATTGCACTGTGTTACTCTCTTGGATTTGATTTTTTTTAGGGAAGGCTGTTTGGGAGTGCTGCAAACAAATGAATAGCTGTTACTGTAGACTGTTACTAGAATTGTTTTTGCTGCAGAGGGTTGTTTCAGGTTCAGTTTCACACCCCAGCTTGGAGTGGCACTAGCAGTGGCCGTGCAGAAGCTGGCAGGTGGTGGCTGCTGTTCACCAGCCCTCCAAGCAGTGACCAAAAACCATGTCACTTCTTTCCAAAGGAAAAATGCAGCCTGAAAACTTGGTGTGTGTGACACACTGAAGTACAGAGTAGGACTACAAGCACTTAACAAACGGACAGATACTTCATCTTACACATGCGTTGCAGAAAACCCAAACCTCCCTCCCTCACACAGAGGTTGGGATTGTTAGACAGACTGTAATTCCACTTGTTCTCAGTTTTCTGTGCAAGTGCTCCTACTCTTTGCTTGTGGATCAAGTCAGACTTGATATTTTTTTTAATCCCAGATGTTTGTGGCAAAGCACTGTCTCTTACATCTCAATTTACTCACTTGGTCGGAAGAGGTTTTTCTTTGATAGCCTGTCAAAGCTTATTGAAGTTCCTGACATTAACTGCTATATTAAATATAAAAGATTGCATCCTGAAGTTGTCTCCCTCTAGTTCATGTGACTATTTTCTTTTGTCTGGGAATTCTAGAGATGTGTTGTAAGGCAGCTGCAGTTGGAAACCTGCTGCTGTGTCTTGGAAGCCAGCTTCATTCTTTCTATATGCTTTCAAACTACTATTTGGCTGAAGCCAGGGTAATGATTCTTCAAGTCTGATATGTCAGTGTGTTGATGAGGAACTGTTTTATCTGAGGTGGTCTATTTAATCAGTCTCATTAAACTGTTTTGACCATTCAAGCTGGTCTGACATATTTGTGCAGGGCCAGGTCTCACCGCAATCCTACTTAAAGGCAATCTGTAGACCATTTTCTCTTAAGATTGATGCTTTGGCCAGAAAGGGTCCTGCTTCTGTCTTCTGCGGTTTTGTTGATATAAACTGAACAGCAATAGCTGGGTACTTTGCATTAGCAAAAGTAAGATCTCAAATGTGAGAACTCTTCTGAAGTATGAAGGTACATTGCCCAGTGGAAGGAACACAATAAGCAAGGGCTCTATTCTGTACAGACTGTGTTTTCACCTTGCTGTTGTGATTGGCTTTGTGGAGTAGGGCACTTACAGCTACCTCTGGGTGCAATAAATGCCTTGCTGGTTGCTTGTGCTTGTTACGTGGGGCTTGGGGGGGGGGGCCGTGGGGCTCTGTGGGGCTCTGTGGGGCTGTGGGGCTCTGTGGGGCTGTCTGCTGCAGGGAGAGGCAGGGCCGGTGACCCCGGGGCCGAGCGATACGGTATCGCCAGCCTGGGCTGTCCCCAGACACTGCAGCCAGGGAACCTGCCTGTGCCAGAGCCCTGCTGGGCTTGCTGCTGTTTCCCACTCATTGTGAAGTGCTCCCTATCGCTCCCCAGACCTGGAGAGGAACTGCGGGGGGAGCCAGTGCCACTGCTGCTTCAGAACGTTCCAGGGCAGCTGGAAAGTCTGAGCGAGGGCCTGGGTGAGAAGAACAAGACCTTATTGACAGGGTTCAATCCCAGTCAAGTCTGTTTCCCATCAACTTCCTAAGTAATCACAGCCTTTCTTTTTGTCATCTCCTTTGAACGCTCTGCCTCTCCCCATTTCACCTTTTTATTTGGTGTATTTTAGTGGATAGAGCAACCAAGGAGAGTTGGGAAGGGTCCTTCCCTCGGATCCATCCGCTAAGTCACGGAGGAATCCCTAATGAAAGAGATGACAGCTGCATTAAAGGTGGTTGTCTCCCCCCGACACGTCTGTCCAGAGTTTCCAGTGCATATTCTGATTTTCCCCTTTCAACAGGTCTTGTTCTTCTCATGTGATGCACAGAAACACGGTGTTGCAGGTCAGCTGGTACAGCAGGCTGGTGGCTGTTGGGTTATGGCACTGTAAAGCTTGTGAACACACAGGTATCGTCTTGTGGGATACATGTGTAAGATGAGGCTTACTTTCTTGATTCAAGTTCTTCTGTGCTGTGTCAGACTTCAAGAAACACTTATACCATAAAGTCACACATCTTTCCTAATCTGCAGTCTTAAGCATACAGCAGCATGCCCCTGTACCCCGTTTTTTTGCAAAGATCATGCATGATTTTTACCATCCCTGTAGTAAGCAGTCTCCACTGGCAGCCCTGCTGCTTCGGGGCCCCTGTAGTGCATCTCAAACCTCTTATCCAACATGGTCTTCTCCTCACTATGAGACAAGAGAAGTTCATTTAATCTGTGGCTAGGGTGCTTTTCTCTGGAGAAACAAGCTTTTCAGAAGAGGACCACAGAGATGTCTGTTTAGTTTTGCACTTGAGTGTGCAGAGGTGGCATCTCCTGTCTTTATGGTCACTCTGTAGCTGGCCCTGGCATACTGTCACATAGTAAAGAAACAAGTGGCTCAGAAAGTCACTTTTTGAAAAGGCAAACTCTCTGAGCAAGAGCAATACTTGCCTAGTTATTTCAGTGAGCGCTGTCCTTGCAGGGTGAGCAGTGCTGGTTTGTGGTGGGGTGTACACAGGAGGATAATGTGACTTGCTGTCTGTGGTAATCCTGGCAATAGTGATGCCAGGGAAAGCATTTTATTTCAGGACAGCATGTGCTGGCATGTGCTTTGAAGGAGCTGCTTTTTGCAGCTCTGACGGGGATTTAAAAGGAAGAAAAAAAACAACCAACCAAACCCCAAACAACCCAAACTGTCAGCCTTCAGTGGTGTGTGAACTATGAAAATGTCTTCACTGCAGCACAAGTCCAGGGTGTGCTGCTGCTGGGCACTCAGCTGGCCAGGCAGGCAAGGTATCACTGCCTTAGAGGGCTTGTGGAAGGGGCACTGGGCATGTGTGCAAGGGAGAGGCGAGCGTGACACGGTGCTGCAGAACCACATCTGTTTGCACACTGTGCCAGCCTTGCACCACTTTGCTAGCATGTTTTGCTTCCCTATCTCCAAAATAGCTCAAATTTAATAACTGTGGTTGGGATATTTTGGAAAGATGTCCCTGGGCACTTTATAATGGAACTTGGGAAGAGATTCAAGAGACAGGAGTTCTCAACCAGCATTTGTATGTAAGTTATCTTAAAATACACTGCCTCTTCATCTAAAATTAACCAAAAAGCATCTATACAGCATTCTTAGGTCAGTGTATAAATCTGGAGAAATCCAAGTATATGTTTGTTACCCGGTCAACTCACTGCAGTTTTTTTTTTGTTCTTCCCTTTTTGAGACCTTCCCCAGTCCAAATCTCCCAGGCCCATTCACTGTTTCTAACATTTTCCTCTGCCTTGTTCTTCCCAGGATGGATCGTACTTGGCTGAGTTCCTGCTGGAAAAAGGCTATGAGGTGAGTGACGTGGTGACCAGCTGCAGGCTGATGGAGTCAGATGGATGCTGCAGCTTCAGCTTCCTCTGCTTCTGTCCTTCTCTGTGTGTTTTCCATTCCAGCCCTAGATAACAAATCAAAACTCTGGAGAGGAATGTGCAGCATGGCCTGTATCCGTGCCAGCATATTGTGCTATTTATCATTTCATGTCCACTGGTAGATTCCCTGCTCT
The DNA here is from genome assembly GCA_024611195.1 of Ceyx melanurus. Classification (NCBI taxonomy): domain Eukaryota; kingdom Metazoa; phylum Chordata; class Aves; order Coraciiformes; family Alcedinidae; genus Ceyx; species Ceyx melanurus. The sequence continues at coordinate 19,897 of JANHGL010019857.1, forward strand.
CCTCGGGGTATAGCTGCTTTGCATGCTTCCCGCCAACTCAGATAAGCAGCAAGCAGGGTGAGCCAAAACTGTAAGGAATTAGGGGATAATTTATGATGCAATGTACCACATGAAGGAGTGAGAATCTCTTGTTTGCGTCTGTCCCCCACTAAAGGCCTTTTTATTTGGTTTGGCAGCTGTACTTCAGCAATAAAAACCTTGCATTTCATTTTCTCAGTTTAAAAAAGAAAAAAATCCCCTCCCCTCAGCCCTCCAGATTTACTTGGGTAATGTTTGCTTTCTGCCCCTTCCCTTGGATTAATTATATTCTTGCTTAGCACTTGGCTATCATTTATCCTTTTCCTTAAAAAAAGAGGAGTCCAGTTCCTTACTTGCTGCACAACTTCCCTGTCAGGATGGACTCTCGTCGCCCAGCAGAGCAAGAATCTCAGTATGGGTTGGTTTGATGGCTGTGAACTGTTGTGGGCACATATTTGAGTGTTTGTCTTCTCAGTTGTGAAAGGTGCTTCCTAATACATCATTATGGAAGGAAAGGGGTGGTCGAATCAATCTTCCCACACTAGAATTTTCTGGGGTTTTTAGTAAAAACTTGTTCTCATACTGGATTTTATTACTTCTGTTGTTATACTGCTCCTGAGCTTAGTGAGGAGCCTCTTCTCAGCTAGTTAGAGACCATTGTTCCTGAATAACAACACAGGAGCCCTGTGATCACTGATTGCCTCCCTGAGATGGTTCATTTGACTTCTTAAAAAAAATCAGTCTATTTAAGGATCAAACCCTACTGAGAAAAATCCATTTACATTCTTAACTAGATGAAGTAGTTTGCACACATTTTGGCCTGTCACAAAGTTTGCACTTCACCTGTCCCATGCAGACAAAGGTTCCTTTCATCGGTTTTTTATAGTAATATTCCTGTCATGGATTAAGCATTTGGCAGGTTTTCTTTCTCCTGCATGTGCATACCAGAAAAAGGAGCAGGAGAAAACATGAAAAAGGCTGGGTTTGTGTGGGTTTTGTTCCTGCTGGATGCAGCACTCTCTGGAATTGTTTGTGTGCTGACACTTTCTGAAGTCCTGGGGTGATTGCATTTAGCACATCTCCCTGGACAGATGCTGGTGTCATTTGGCTGATGCAAAGCTCTTGCAAGCACAGTCTTTCATCAGGCTTTGAGCTGGCAAGTTCTAACTTATTGGTCACTCGTTTGTGTGAACTTGGATTTCAGCATGACTTCATTCAGAGACAGATAATTGAGAGCTCAAGAAGTCTCTCATCAGGACTTTAAGCCAAAATATTTAACTTTGCTAGTTAGAGCTGTAGAGCACTTCATTTAGCATAAAATAAATGGATGTTTGTTTTTGTGGCCACAGGAGTAGGGAGGTAATCATCCCCCTGTAGCCAGCGCTGGCTTTGCTGGGATTAATACCCTGCTTCTCCACCTCCAGGAATGCTGGCCAGTCTCCCTCGCTAGGAGATGGTGCTCTGGGGCAATTCTGAGTGTTCTCAGTGCTGCGTGTGAGGCTTGGGCTGCCAGGGGTGTTAACAGGGGAGGAGGTGAAGCCACTGGAGGGTACTAAAATCTGACTGCATCAGAGCTCATCTCCAAGTACTTTACTATAACTGAGTAGCTGCCTGCCCTCAGGAACAGAGACAAGCTGATCTGTGGGTTAGGGGCACGTGTATAAAAAGAGCAGGGCTGATGAAGAGTTTCCTCTGAACCACCAGCCCTTCCCTTCAGTGCCGTTCCTCCTCCCCCGCAGGTGCACGGCATCGTTCGCCGCTCCAGCTCCTTCAACACCGGACGGATCGAGCACCTCTATAAGAACCCCCAGGCTCACATCGAAGGAAGTAAGGCTTTGGCTTTGGCTTTAACGTGGGGGGTGTGCTTGGTAGAGAAGGGTCCCCAGGACCAGGAAGGGAAGCAGTTTCCTCTACAGGAATGTTATTACTAAGCAGTTACTTCTAAGACGTGCTGCCTTAAGGTTGGTTATTGAAAAACCCAAAGAAATAAACAAACCCCCCTTGATAGCTGAGCCTGCCTGTCTGTGCTCATGTTAGCTGGCTAAAGAGAAGTGATGCCTTTTCTCTGAGGAGAATCTGGCATCTAGATGCTCCTGTGAGTTCTGAGGGGGGCTGCTGGCACCAGTCACACAGCAGCTGGGAAATGGTTGGGCCTGTGCAGGGAGCTACGTGAGGCTGAAGACACCGAGACATCAGAACAGCAAAAGGGTTTTAGTTTTTGAGGCAGTTATCTTAAGCACTCCACTCCTGTTTCCTCATGATCTTCCTGGTGCCTGATAACCATCAGGGGACAGCCTCTGTGACAGCATGAATAAGATGATCAGTTCTTACTGATGACAGGAAGAATGAATCTTTGGACCTCCTGGATTTCTGCGCACAAGGAACGATTGCCTGGTTTTCCTGAAGGAAAGGCATTGCTCTTGGAAATCTGACAATTTACTGTATTCACTTACCAGTGACAATTTCGAAAGCTGAAATGACTGCCTTTACTGTACATCCCTCAGAAATTTTTACCTTGAAGAAGGTTAAATAGTCACTTAATGAGAAGAAGCTCAGGTGATGGGTGACTCCAGTTCAGCAGAAGTGAACATTTTAACAAGCCTGCAGTTCTCTGTGCTATGCATATTTCGTAGAGTTGTGCAGACTGACACTCATAAACAGTCCAGTTGAAGGTATTGTTAACACTGCATATCTCCATGCCAGAAGCAAATCTCATGTCTTTTGAAGTCTGCTTCCCCTTATGGTTAAACAGAATGTAATCTTAGAACGCTGCAATATAATATGCAACTTCTAAATTTCACTTGATCTTTGCTTGTATTTTTTTAGAAATATCTGACTTCTGACATGGCTTTGCTGCAGATAGTAGCTGTTTGCTGTACATTGCTCCCTAGAATCCCTGATTCAGCAAGGGGTGAAAATGTATAGGTGCTCCTGTATGAGTTACTCTAAAATAAAAGTCTTCTTGAAGAACACTGAAACCTGTGCTTCAGTCAGGGACGGTGTAGGAACAGTTTCCCATGACTGGCACTCATGGCTCGCAAGGTAAAGTGAAGCAAAAGAAACCAAACAGGATCCTGTGCACTGTGAGGACCATCTTGTGAATATGAGAAGTTATTTGAGAAGACAGCGTATGTCATGAAAAATATGTATACCAGCATATAAAGAAGGGGATGGAGGAAAGGAAAAAGAAAGCAGACCTTAAATGTTTTCCCCCACTTATCTCATTTTCCTTTAACTGAGGAATGCAGCCATATGAATGGGGAGGAGGAGGAACTGCACTTGGAATCTCAGGAAAGGCTGCTCCATGGAAACTGTTCAGAAACAATGGGTTTCCAGGCAGTGCTGGAGGAAGCAAAGAAGCAATAGTAGATGTGAGCAAACCCTAATTTTGTCTTTGCCCTGTGTGCTCTTCCCATGAGGAGCTGATTACACACTGCAGGGTGATCGTGATGGGCAGTGAACCTTCTCATACAAAAGAAGCTTGCAGAAGAAGGTAAACAAGGTGCTTCCTGAAGTGAGCCCTCCAGCTCTTGCTTACTCAGCAGGTTTGGAGGTGGGATGATGTCACCAAAACCCAGAGGGTTTTGACATTTGATCTGTACACGATGATGGTTGGTGCTCCAGCACAGCCTGTGTGGAACCAGTGCAGGCTGGGCAGCCACCCCATGGGTAACTGGTGTGTAGGCACAGAAGTGGTCCCAGCCTGGCTGGCCCTGGCGTGGGGTCAGTTACCTCCTTTCAAACACAAGCAGCAAACACCATGTTGTGTTTCCATTCCCTTGCCTCTTCAGCCAACACTTATCTGGTCTCAGTGCTTTGCACAACTGTCCTTTTCAAGTAATGAGGATGTAAAAACAGATTTCAGACTACACTGTGACCTGCTGGGCTGTATCCCTTTATCCAGGCTCAAAATGCCTCTCCAATAGGAGTCAGTAGGAAAAAATAGAAGTCTGAACCAAATACTGTTATTGCTTTCTGTGGCTAAGATTCTAGGAATGGCATTGATCAAACATTTATGGCCTGGCTTAATGGAGTGTAAATTATTAGACAAATGATATAAATGTTGCTAGGTAAATCAGGTTATTGAAGAGACTCTGAAATTGAATTAATCCTGCAGGGAAATAGGTTTTGTGCTTAAAGCAGGGAAAAAAACCAAGAAAAGCCTTGTTCAGCCAGTAATCTCTTAACTTTTTCAAGTAAATATTTACCTAGATTTTAAACCTGGATTTGGACTATGAATGCTGTATTGTTCTGGGACAAGTGTATTAAGTGTGTGTTCTTATGCCCTGAAGACATGAAGCTGCACTATGGTGATCTCACGGACAGCACCTGCCTGGTGAAGATCATCAATGAAGTCAAACCCACAGAGATCTACAACCTGGGAGCACAGAGCCACGTCAAGGTGTGTAGCTGCTAGTGCTGAGAGCTGCTGATGTATTGCTTTGATTGTTTCAGACTGCAGCATTTAGAGCTGTGCTAACAGCTGCTGACTGCTGCAGGTAAACACTGCCTGAAATCAAGAGGGTTGTGTGCCAGCCAGGGTGCTGAATTACTGCACGAGCCCTGCTGCTGAGTTTGTGTTCAGACTGAACAAGGTGAAATTGCTACTATCAACAAAATCCACAGCTTAAAAATCTTATTTTCGAGCCATGTGAAATAGCTTTTGCTGTAAATTTAGCTGCTGCTGAGTCCTTGTGGAGGAGTGGTGCAGCACTGTCAGGTCAGACAGGCTCAGAACCACACCTTGCCATTTGTGCTAAAATCAGTGAGTGTGGCAGAGGTAGAAGTCCCACTGGGAATCCAGGTGGCCTTCTTCAGTGTGAGTGTGTGCTTATTCCTCTTCCCAGCACCTCCAGTAATGCTCCTGTTGTTGCAGCTGGGAGCCTAGGCACCCCAAGTCACTGAGGTGTCTGGGGGACTTGACTGTGGTGTCAATAGGGCTTAGAAGCAGCTCAACAGTGCTTACCATTTTCAAACAGTTTGCAGTGTCGGAAGGGGGAGTAGAACTTGGCCACCTTTTAGAGGTGAGTGTCTTCACCAGAGACCTGAACAGCTTTTACCATGAGGTTTTGGTTATGTAAACTGTCTGGTTTTGCCCGTGTGCATCGTGTTTGGGGAAAGAACGTTTCTAATCTTAGCTTGCCTCACATTCTGATGACTTTGAACAAGTGACGTCTTCAGTATTTTTTGGTGGTGTTTATGTTGGCTTGGGTTAATGCAGAATAAAGTTTTCTATCACTCTCACTTCCAGTTAGTTTATGTGAGCTGTGCTGAAATGAAGGAAAATAAAATAATAGGAAGTTGGTCTGGTTTCCTGTAGGAAACCAATGAAGATGAAATTGGTTCTTGGAATGAACCCACAGTAGTCTGGGAAATACTGTCAGAGAAGATGTTTTTCTGAATCATAAATAGTGAGGACTGTGACTCATAAAGTAGGTCACTGAGAGGCTGATCTGTCTTGTACATGGGAGAAAGTGAGTGAAGATTGAAGCTTAAAAACAGCCAACTGAAGGGAATGATATCATCAGTAGGAACAAATGATCCAGTGTGCATTGCTGGCTGCTCTGGGATGGGGTTAGCTCTGCACAACCACATTCACCTGGTAGCTGCTGGGGAGCGGTGCAGCCCCGTTTTCTCAATGTATTGTCTCAATGAGTATTGATCTCAGCTCCATCTGACTCCTCCACTTTTCCTTTGATGTTTTTGTGCTCTCTGAGAGAAGGCCCTTAGCCTTGGTAGGCCATTAGTCTCCTCTTTCCCCATGCTGGCAAAATTACACAGCTTACTAATTTCTGATTATTTTGTGGTCTTTAACTTGTATTAAATACTGACCCCTAATTACTGTGAATGAAACACATTGATGTGTTAATGTGCCCATGTCTGTCCTCATCTTAATGATGCTTCTGGTGTGTCCTTCAGTGCACTTACCTGCTTTGGTGCTGACCCTGCAAGGCTTCCTCATGGTGCAGCTTGTCTTTTCAGTTGCATACAGTCTTGCTTATATAGAACTGCTGGCTAAATAGTTGTAGGTATTAATTGTGACTCTTTTCCACTGCTGCATTAGTTACAGGGCTTAGGACTGTGTGTTACAGCTTGCCTAGTAACTGGTTTATGAACCCTGCTTCTCACCACTCAGCTGCCTTGTTGGGAAAGATTGCTGTGTCAGATTGTTGTGCAGGTTTTAAGCCTGTCATGAATGTCACAGGAGCTCACAGCTTCTAGGAAAATGGATGGAATTACTTATTTTGCATGTGTGTTGTATAAAGCTGTACGGTGGAGCAAGATCTAGTCTGGTTAATGGTAAGTATTATCAGCACTCAGTTGTAGAGATGCAGACTTAATGGCAAAAACAAGCTTGTCAGACCTTAAATTTATGGACTTAGAGAATTTTATAGTTATGCTTTATAGAACTTTTTATTGTCTCAAGATGATATCAAATTACTTCTAATTTAGTATGAATGGCAGTTCATTTTATTAGCCAAAAAGCGAGTTTCCAAACCCGATTTGTGCTATAAGGTGACTATAAATACAGAACCTCCTGCCCTGGTGTGCCTCTGACTGGCAGGCTCCCTGTGTGGGCCTGTGGACCTGTCCCTCTGCTGTCACCTGTGTCACCTGCAGCTGCTGGGTGCTGCTGGGGTGCAGCAGAGGGAACCTCAGTGCTGCTTTCAGCTGTTCACGTGCCATTCTGCTGCGTGCGGTTGGAGCTCTGAGTAATCCCATTCCTCTGCAGCAGCTTTACACTTGAATTCTTCTGGGCAGGTTTTTTTAGGGTAATACTTGCAATACCTGTTCCAACAGAGTTTGTGTGGCCCAGAAAGAAAGATAATTGCAGTAATAGCTGGGATTTGGGGTGTCTCTTTGCTTGGTCCACTGAATATTTATGGCAGCTGTACACAGTGTTTGTAATTGCAGCTTGCATTGTCAGGATAGAGAGATTTAAACCCAGATGTTACTAAGGAACTTAGTGCAACTTTTAATTTTATTAAACTGACTAATGGTGAAATGTATGTATTATGGCTGCAAACGTTATGAGTGCACACAAAGAACAACAGGATAATGCACTCGGTGGTACCAGTGTGGATTAGCAAATACATTAACAAATTGCTCCCCAAGCCTGCGACTCCTTATGCCAGTTCCAGGCAGAAAGTGAAGGTGTTCTGTTCTGGGCATCTTTCATTACCACAGAAGGTCTCTCATGGGTTCTGCTGCAGGGTGATAGGCTGCTGAAATAAACCTTGCTCCTTTTCCTCTTGCCTGCCCCTCTGTCATTTACAGTTTGTGTGAATTACTTGCTACATTTTTGCCTTTTTTAATCTTGCATGTTGTTGTTTGTAATTATGATCATTTCCAGAGTAACTGCTGAAGCTCCTTCTACCAGCGTGTGACTTGAGTGTGTGGGGAAAGTGACCGCGTACAAGAGAAACAGCAGAGTATTGATTCAGTCAGGGGTGTGCCCTGAAGTGTGCCAGGGCAGTTGAAGAGCAGAGTGTGTGCAGCCAGGACTGGGGATCCTCTTGGTGTTGGCAGCTTCAGCAGGTGCCTCTGGCAGGGGGCTCTGGGGTCGTTCACTGCACGGAGCCGGCCGAGCGCCCCGCTGAGCACCCCGCTGAGCACCCTGCTGAGCACCCCGCTGAGCGAGGAGGTGTTCCTCACCCTGTGATGGGAGCACTGCTCCATCCCCCCTCTTTCAATTACAGATTTTAATTGCTTTAAAGCAAACTGTAGAACTGGCCTCTTGTTTGAGGTTATAAATGGGAGAAAGTTGTTGAATTGGATTCCCTCTTTACAATGGCTTATTATTCAATTCTACTTTTGCTTTCAATAACCAAATCCCTGCTATAATTGTAGCTGGTTGTAAGTGCAAAAGCAACTGCTGGAGTGATCTCTGTGTCTGGGCATAAGCGGGGAGCAGTGATAAACATCTTCCTGCGTTTCCTTCCAGCAGCTGCTGCAGGGGGGAAGGCTGGGGAAAGGGAAGGCAAAGGAGCTGCAGCTTTTGCTGTGCTGTGTTCCTTCTGTCAAATAGATGGCAGCAGAGCCTTGTGCACACTGGAGCAGCTCCATCCTGGAATGGGAAGCAGAGGGAACGACACTCAGGCTGACTCGTGTCAGCTGCAGCCCTGAACAACTTGTCTTTAGGCATAAACTAGGAAAGAAAGCTACTATTGATAATGCGTGTAGAGGATGAAGAGGGTATGAGATGCTATAAAGTACTGAATTTCTGCAGTGGTCCCGGGTGGCAAAACTTAATCTTTTAAGGTATGTCATCCACTCACGCAACATGATTGAAATCAGCTAACATAATATGCATGTCAAAATAGAAAGAAAAAGAAAGTATTCACAAGTGGCAACTGAAAGTGATCTACAGCTGCCTTGGGGTACTGTAGGAGTTGGCCAGGATGCCTATTTTTTAGTTAAGTTAGAGAAAGGAAATGTCAGTCCTCAATCAGGCAAGCATTCTTTGTAGGGTTTGCTCAGATGTCAGTGTTTTCAGAAAGAGTTGCAGTCTGTTCTGCTCTGATCCCCAAAATTAGATTTGCTAATAAAATGTCTCAAGCCGCGGGTCTGTCTCTAGAAGGGCTTGATTAATAAAAGCAGTGAAGTCTTTAACGTAGTATTTATTAAGTACAAAATTAATGGCTGCAAAATAGCTGCAGTCATCTAGACATTAACATGTTTTGTTGTATCCTCATCTGCATCTGAAATTTTGTAGTGGGACGATCCCGAAATAAAAGGTGGAATTGAAGGCTTTGATGTCAGTGATTGCTCAAGCCCTGGGATTTTAAGTTATCATAGTAGAGGGATAGAAAAGAAGTTGAGAAATTGGTGTTTCAGTGACTAGTCTAGAAATTATGTCAGAGCTGGAAAAGTCAACACGGGTGTTATCTTAGAGGGTTGTATTTCTGGTACAGCTCTGAGTGCAGCCACCCTGGTTGAGCATTAGCTTCACCCTTTCTAGTTCTGAGGGACCTCAGTTGGGCTTTTCACTGCCTGGAAACAAATGTTTTTTAACCCAGTTAAGTTGTTGCATCTTGGTGATACTGGGGAGGCACCGCTTCTGATAACACCTGGTTTCTCCTATAATGTCTCTTTCCCTCAGATTAGAATGATAGTGCCCATTGCCCCTGCAGCAGGCTGAGACTGAGAAAACCAAACCAGCACACAGGAATTTCTTACAGGTTTAAAGCAAGGTGTTTTGTGTAACTGAAGTAGGGGTGGTGCTGGCTGCCCCAGCGTGCTGAGCTGGGCTGAGGCGGGTCTGGGTGCAGGGCAGCGTGATGGAGCAGAGCCCCCCAGAGTGATCCTGGCTCTGCCTTCTGGGGCTGAGTGGAGCAGAGCCCCCCAGAGTGATCCTGGCTCTGCCTTCTGGGGCTGCTCTGCTCTGGGCAGCGACTGCCCGTGCAGATGGATGAGTGCACGTGCTGGCTTTGGGTTTGGGGGTTTTCAGTCTTTGCTTAATGGCTTAAAATGAAAGTGTCCATTCTAAGAAAAATATTGATGTAAGAGTTATTTGCAGTATCTGTTATTGGAATACTGGTAAAGCTCTTATATTAAATGAAGCAAATGAATGTGATTTCTTGGATAAGTAGTAATATGCAGCTATCTTAATTCATCTTTTTTCCTTCTAAATATTATTTCGGTATATCATGCTTTAAATTTTTTGCCGTGCCTCTGAACGTGCTTCCGTGGAAACATAATAAATTCTTGGAACAAATAATATAGTTGTGGTTTTATCTTTTTAGAAAACATTTACTCAGTTCTAAACACTAGGAATGTAATCAGTGAAAAATCTGTGACTACGCAGTCATTCACTGCATTGATTATTCTGATAAATTAGGTTGGCAGAACAAATGCTAACTTATTTTAAAACGAGTTCCAAAACTCTCTCTGTAATTCTTCTTGTGGCCGAGTGCTGCAGACTGCAGTTTAACCAAACCCAGAGAAATCAGTGTCGGCGAGGGGTTGGTGTGCAGGGAGGGTGCTGCTTGTCTCTTGCTTTTCCATTAAGGCAAAGATATTAGCTGGAATGACATCATTTAATTTTCTCAAAGCTGAAATTGTGTATTTGCATAACAAAGCTGCATTTCTGTGTTTTGTTGGGTGCTTTTTCCCCTTTAGGATTATTAGCAGTGCTGGGGAGTGTGTGTGCGAGTTTCTGGTCTGCTGAGTAACGCCAGGTCGGGTCTTTGTTCTGTGGGAGCTTGGCTTTGTGGTTTGTGCTGCTTTCGGTGTGCGTCTGTCCTCTGCCCTGCTTCAGCTGAGGAAGAAATGCCCTGTGCTCTGGCCTTTACAGGCACAGCCCGAGAGGAGTCAGTATCTCTGCTGGAAGAAGGCTGTGCTGACTTTGGGGTGAGCATCAGCACGGAGCTGCGGCGGAGCGGAGCGCACAGCCAGGCTGCGGGCAGGGGGACGCAGCACTGACCCCACACGAGCCCCGTGTTCCCTGCACTGCTTCAGCTGCACAACTGCCCTAAGAGTGGCTTTGCTGCTGCTGGTGTCAGTGCCTGCTGTTGGGAATGGCTGCGGCTCAGCTCGGCAGTGTTGGGCAGGAGCAGCCCAGGCTCTGCTGGGGGATGTTTGGGATCACTGCTGGTTTTTCTGTTCTCGGCAGCGAGCATCTCTACAGATACTGCATCTCAGCTCAGCGTCTCCGCATCCGGCACTTGCTGACAACCACCCCAGGACTCAGACTGGTGTAGGTGCTGCTGCAGTTGACTCTGAGGCTGCTGTGCTAGGTTTTCAGGCAGCAGAAAGAGTTCTGAGGGAGTTTTGAGAGCTGCTGAAGAGCTGTAACTTGGGAAGAGCAGGGGCTTGTGCTGCAGGTCTTTGTGCAGAGCTGTTAGGTGTGTCTTATAGAACAGGTTGTTTGCAAAGACTTCTGTGTTTTATATTCAGCTCTGCCCCTGAGTGAAGAGCTCTCAGCTCCACTGAGGTTTCATCTGGGTTTGAAGCTCAGCTGGAAGGTGCATTCAGAGCAGCAGGAGGAGCAGGCTGGTGATTTATCTTCTAAGCAGCCATCCCTACGAGCTGTCCATTGCCCTAACTCTTCATTAAGCATTTACTGAACGTATTGGCTTGCATAATTGCATCATGAATCCCTGAACTGCAGTTTTCCTGTAACTGGGTGATGCTGAGAAATAGCATTTTAATTTTAGCCAGACATTCTTGCATAATGTTCCTTCATGGTGAAGCAATTTCACTGGCACGGCATCAGAACAAAGGATACAGCATCAAACAAGGATGTAAAAACAAATTAAAGGATGCTAGAAGTTTGAAGCAGTGCTTTAAAGATTTTAATATGCTTAATATTAAATTATTTAATATTGAATTTTTTTAAAGCATTCTGTCTGTGTGTAACCAGCCATGAGTTCTGTGGAGCTTTTCTAATTCTATATTAGTGTAATTTTTTTTTCCTTTGACTTGTCTCTAAAACTCCACTGTGGCAAAGAACATCCTCCAGAAATAATGTATTTTAATTATAAGGCATCTGCAACCTATGTATTTATTTAGCTGGGCAGTAAAATTTAATTGTGAAGCACTGGAAAACTCTCCTGCAAACACTGTGTACGTTCAGCACACCTGAGTCTGTGGAGCTAGTAAAAGATTCGGTTAGTTTACTAAAACCACATTATCTAAAATGCCAGTTCCACTGAAAAAATAAAGGCTAAAAACTACATTGAGTAGTGGATAGTGTAAGATGCTAATTTATGATACTGATCTATGCTGTAATCTCGTTCGTGTATAAAATTTAGCTGTAGTAGCAGTCCTTGCAAGTTTCATCTGAAATAAAATGTGTTTAGTTCTTCCTGCAGACTCGGAAAGGTACAACTCCACTGAAGCAGTAAGATATGTGAACAGCTGAAAATGAGAATTCTTCTCAAACGTACTGCAAAAGACGTTTTGTGAAACCTTTTGGGTTTTTTCTTGTGCTAGATTGTCCTGAAGCTGGTTGCAGTAATTTTAATGAAAGTTTATGTAGTGTTACTGCATTTGCTGTGTCTCTGGTGTCACACAGCTCGCACGAGGAGTAGCGTAGGGAGGCTGGGCTGTGAGCACTGGCTGTTAACTCAGCCTCACAGGGCTTTGGAAGACCAAAAGTTTGGTAGTTTTTGGAGAAGTGCAGACTGTGTTAACCTTGTTTGAATTGTGTAAGTAGTTTATTACTTGTAATTCGTTGCCTTACGTTTGTGGTTAAGGTACTGAACTAGAATTTCTCTATAAATATTAGTATAGGGTATTCTTTATTTATACTGAATAAATCAAAGCAAATGTCCTGAACTTTCTTTTCAATGCTTCAACGTAAAACAAATAATTGGAGATCTGATGATTAGCATCAAGTCATATTGGAGTCAGAGTTTCACAACGATGACGTGCATCTGATCAATAGCAGCAATTTACGATAGCATCAGTGTAGGTTTAGTAATCTAAGAACAGTGCTGCTGTTGCAATTTAATGGCTGAAAAATGCCTGTAACACTATAGCGAGCATGAAAAACTCTCCTAACAGGGCAATTTTTCCATTCATTCTGCCGTTTCCTTAATAAAGCTGAAATAGTTTTTTAATCCAAGAACAGTTTGATTTTAAAACAAAACAAAAGCTTAGGGCCGAGGGGAAGCAGAAGAAAGTTTCACGTGGTGAGACCTGTGGATAAAACAGAATTGTCTGCGATGTATTATCCTCTCTGTCAGCAAGTGCAGATTAAAGTTGACTTTGCTGCTGTAAGCAAATGTTAACGTTTTAATCAGAGGGGTATCTTTCTTAATGACGTGTTCCTTATGCATATTTACTGTCAGGCATTAAATGTGTTCTCAAACTGCAGTTAAAGTCAAACATGTGGCTTTTTAATGCCATTGAGCGTAAATAATTTGAAGATTTAAAGGTCACAAGAACAACGTATTGAAAAGATAATTGCATTTCAAGGCAAGGAAGCAATTGAACTTTAATTAAACATAGCTTAAATGGTAATTTATGGTTGGATTCTGAAGTAGGCAGGCCCTTTGGCTTTGTGTGGGGCGTGGAAGGATGAAGGCTTTGTCTGTAGTGTTCGAGGAGGCACTTCTTCCATCATGGAGTTAGACGCCGTTATGAATAAAAACTCCACAACAGTTTAGAAACTTTTTGAAGTGGCTTTTGACTCGCCGTGCAGTGAGCGGAGCAGAAGGTCCCGAGGTGCACGTGGGTGTGTCCCTGGGCCGTGGCAGAGGTGCTGCTGTGCTGGGGAAGGTGCTGGGGAAGGTGCTGTGCTCCAGCCGTGCTGCTGCCTCGGGCATCGCTGAGCCCAGCGGGCACTGCTGGGTGCAGCATCTCCTGGCTGCCAGCCTGGCTCTGGTGCCAGAATGTCACTGAGGGGACGTGTGTCTGATTCCCTGCCACCAACACACTCTGGACACCTCACCCAGGCTGAGCTGCCTGCCCTGTGACCGTGGTGTTGGGACTGGTGCTTGCTCAGCCTGCCTGATGGTTGCTGTAGATTTGCATCTTCATGCTCGGTTTTTGCTTTCTTTAGCTTTCTCTACAACCTCTTCATATTTGCCTAAAACCATATACTGAGGAATGAAACCATAGAATGTTAGGGGTTGGAAGGGACCTAGAAGATCCTTTCATTTAAGATATCTTTTTTGTCAGTATAACATTAATTTTTTGAATGCTCTGTTTCGTGGGAGGAACTTCTTGTCTGACAGACAACGCAGTCTGGAGGCTGTGCTGCCTGCACTGATGGCTCTGACTATACATCAGAGGCATCCCAGCCCTGAACTGCTGCTTGTTCTCTTCTCTGGTTTGTGTCTTTATAACTCTACATGGGAAGTTACATCCAAAGGTGCATGAAGTGGAGAGGAAAGCAGAAAGGAGTGCTCTGTTAGCTGGTTATTGAATTGATAGATATTATTAGAAGCTGCATTTTATGCACGTTGAACTGCATTGGTGCAACACTTTGCCGATTGGGTCACACAGGTGAATGACTTGGAGTGCCACTAAAGCTATTTTCCATATATTAATGATGCTCGAGATTTCAAGTATTTGTGGGGTCATGTGTTAAATGTAGTAATAATAACCCAAGTGGAGTAGATTAGGTGTTTCATTACTTATTAAAACTTACCAAGTTAAAGTACAAAAACCAGACTGAATAAATCAGTCTTTCATCTTTTTTCTTCTGTCACTTCTTGATTGAAACTTTTTGTTGTTGGTGGTGTTCTTTGCTGTGTGGGTTTTGGTTGTGTTTGTTTTAGATGGGTGGTAAGCATGGGGAGTATGTGAAAATATTACACTTTGGAACTGATTTAAAAGGCTTTGTCTAGAACCATCCGTTCCCACCTCCTAATCTTCAGTTTGCTCTTGAAAAATAGGCCAGACCTTATCCCAGGGGGGCAGTGGATGCAGCTATCTACAACAATAACAAGATGGGAAAGACAAAACACACAGACAGCAAAGCCTGGTGCCCTGCAGCAGCCTGCTCTGGGCACTTCTGTCCAGTCCACCTTGGTGGGCAGGGGACTGTCCATGGGGGAAGCCACGCCAAGTGTCCAAGTATGGCACTTGTCTGAGATTTGGCAAAGAGCACCACCGTGTGCCACAAGCACACGACACACACTCCCTCCTCCTGGGCTGCTCCCAGGGGGGCTGTTTGGAGGTGGGCTGGTCTCAGGGGGGCTGTTTGGAGGTGGGCTGGTCCCAGGGGGGCTGTTTGGAGGTGGGCTGGTCCCAGAGGGGCTGTTTGAAGGTGGGCTGGTCCCAGAGGTGCCTGTGCTCCCCTGCAGCATGGACGTGCTGCAGCCACTGGCTGTGGTGAGAGTGGCGTGGGTCACTTTATGAAGTGTCCTTGCATGTTTAATGACTTGGCTGTGTTTATAAAGCTGCTCTGGAAAAATAAATGCTGCAGGATTTCTCAAGTGCTGTGTTCAGTGGGAATAATTCAGCCTCTGCAAGGCGATAACTGTTTTTACTGAGTCAGGGACTGTTAGCACGCTGCAGTCTCGACGCGGCTGTACCCCGAGCTCATGGGGGTTGCTGGTTTTGGGTTTGCTGTGGGTTTTTTTCTGGTGGTGGTTCCTTTGTTGCTGTGCTGTGGTTTGGGGTTTTTTTGGGTGTTTTTGTACTTTAATAAAAATTGGATTTTGTTTTTATTGCTCTAACTTCTGCACTGGGTTTTGGTTGGTTGGGTCGTTTCCCCTGTTACTGTGTCTGGTTTTCCCCCGGGACAGGGGCACTGCTGTGCCCATCAGACCCCTGCTGCCTGTGGGGTGAGTGACCACAGCAGACCTGGTCCTTGGCAGGAGGAGGGAAGGGGATGCTCCCTCCTGTCCCCAGTGTCGGTGGAGCTGGTGTCAGACAGAAGCCAACCCTCTGGGCTCGCTCAGCACCCGACAGCAGTCGCCCGTCCAGGCAGGTGGAGCTCCTCAGAAGCTGCTGCAATTCAGTTTCACAGGGTTGTTCTTAAATATGTTTTCAGGTTTGTTGTTTTATGAGCAAGAATATAGACCTTTTAAAACAAAAATTATTATTTTGATAGAACTTAATTTTTTTAATTGGGAAAAAAAAATCCTAACTTGTGCTTCATGATACCCAGTCAGAGAGGCTGTCCCTCTGGAGAAGGGGAGACTGTGGCCCTGGTTATGATAGTTGCACGTTGCTATCATACAGACAAGGCTGCAGTGTTGTTCTTGAGGGGTGAAATTGAAAAGTACCTTCTGAGTTATGTGAGCAAAGCATTCGGTACACATTAAAACATCAGTGAAACATTTTTACTATGGAAATGAAGCCACTCTAATGTATGTTGAAGTATTTACAAATATTAGGTGTATAACTAGGGTATTTTGGACATTCTGTGACCCCACTGACATCCCGTGGTTAAACAACAGTAGAGATATTAGATGCCCTAGGTAATTTCCTCAGTGTGCATCAGAGTTGATGGTGACTCCTGAGCGTTTTCTCGGGCTTCTGTACAGTAAATGGGAGCAATTTGGCTGGCGACACTGGGGTGGAATGCAGCAGGAAAATGCAATAAGATCAAACTCCCCGTGGAGAAGCAGTCTGCAGGGGACACCCCCAGGGATGGGTGCTGATGCTGTGCTCAAAAGGCTTCCTTACAGGCTCCTGGGGTTGCTCCATGTTTGTGGTGGCAGTATGTACTGTCTGAATTACAGAATGTCTTGCTGTTTCATCCTGAAAATACTTAAATACTTCTTGCAGTTTGGCCAGAGCCCTGCAGATAAGAGCCTTGGAGCAATCAGCCACTGGAACCTTTAACAAAAGGAAATGAATGGGGAGCATGTCCCAGTGGTTAGAATACCAGGCTGAAAGGGCAGCCCTAGGCTTTACCTCTTCAGACGTGGAAGAACAGAGCTGCTGTTTTTACTTTTCTCTTAAATGGTTGTGGAGAATCTTTGAGTGTTCCTTGCTATTTTCAGTATCACAGTAAAGTGCAGATGTCAGGCTGTTAGCAAAACCCCAAATAAAGTTTTGGAATAAATCCAGTAAATAATGGAATGACGTGTAGGCAGCTCTCGTGATGTGAGAAGCTGGTGTGTTATGCTTCTCTTAGCTAAAAGTTGTTTATTTAAAGGTTAAGCTATACTGGAGATGGTTGGACCATCAGAAAAGAAAGGGGGGTAAAAAAAAACCCTCTATCTTCTTGTTTTATGGGTAATGGAGGATCTTGGTACCCTGAATAACTAAAGAGCAAACGTGCCCCATGACAAAGCTGTTCCTTGATGCTGCTGGAAGCAGCAGCCAAACTAGTGCAGTTAGTGTCAGCTGATACGGGAACTGGTGTTCTACCCAGTGTTCTCTGACCAGTTTTTCCATTCCCTGGCCTTCCTTTGCTTTTTCCTTAACAGTAACTTAGGTTGGCAGTCATTTTCTTCCATTGCTTTTGTTTTCAGAGGGTTGAGGTGTGGGGAAAGGAGCACGTTGAGGAGAAAGCCAGCGTTTGTATAGCTTTTATGAGGGCTGAACGAAACTTGAAGACTTTAATTAGTTGCATTTTTCTAATTAGTCCTGGGGATGTGTCTGCCATGAGCTGGAGTTTTATGATCAGGCACAAGCCCCAGGGAGATGGTACACAGCTGATTGTCTTCAGGGGGTTTGTGCGATGGGGAAGTAGATTCAGCTTGGTGGGGAGAGAGAACAAAACTGAAAATTTTGTTCTCTTCAGCAACATTTTGTTTTGGAGGTTTTTATTCCAGATATTTCAATCTGTTTTCATTTGCAAAATCCTGATGGAATGACCTTGAAAGAATTATGCCTGTTGTTCTTGGCATTTCGTGATCTTAATCCACGCAGTGTGAAGGACCTGCTGCTTGTCCCAAAATTATGAAACCGAAAGGAGGTTGATGTTGGATGGGCTCCAGCATCAGCCCTGAAATCTGACATTTTAGAGCTCTCCCCTTTTTCCTCTGATTTCCCTCCCCTCTCTCCCACCGTGCTCCTTTGCTATGACCTTTGTAGGGCCAGGGATTTCACTTTCTCACCTTCTTTCACATGTGGTGAATATATGGCTCCAGATGGACCCAGAGAGACTCCCGTGGTTCAAAATTGCAGTTTCAGAGTATTTTTACACTGTATTACCAGCTACATAAATTGAAAAGAAGAATACCAACATACAAACATTTCTCCCTGCATCCTGTTTGTAAGCTGCAAATGATTTTTTTTAAGTTGCAGGGTATGTTCCACCCTGTGTTACCTTCCATGCCTCAGTGATGTCTAAATTTGCTCACAACATGTGTTTGCAGCTATACTTGTAACATCTGGCTGACCAAAATGCTATTTTTGAACCTAAACACAGAGGTGGTAAACATGACTGCTATTTATCAGCCAGGGTTTGCACCTCTCAGAACTGTCTCCAAAAGCTTTTCTTTTCTTTTTTTTCTTTCCCCTTTTGCTCAGAGCACATTTGACACACCAACAAAAGTGACTTTTGTCTTGTAATGGAAACATGCCAAACGGTTTGACATTCTGACAGGTGGGATATTATTTAGTGCTGCTGAAATTTGGGTTGTATGGGGTGCTTTGTTCCTCCTAGATTGTGTTTTGACTTGCATGTTTCTGGCTGCCATTGTAGCATTGCCCTTCCTTACTGGGCTGGGAACATGCCTGCTGGAGTTGGCCTTAGAACAGCATCCAGGGGTTCCCTGCATTGGTAATGTGCCTCTGAAACAAGCCAACAACAGGAGTTTAAAGGGTTCCTTTTCTGTTTGTTTTTCCACAGTAGATTACCCATTATGCTTAGGAGTGGATGCTTTTTTTTCACTCCCCTTTCACCCTTAGTTTGGAATATGCATTATTCATCAATAAAATAGTGAAATTTCTTCAGCAACATTTATTAACATGGTGCCTCTAAAACTGTGTCTTAACTGTGGTCTGGCAGTGGGGAAGGGAGTTTACAGAACTTCAGCATCCGTTCAGTGTTGGGAGAACACTCTGCTCTTAGCACTCGCTGCTGCTTGATCCAAGAACACTCCTTGTGTTTCGGGAATGCCCCAGGTCACCTCTGCTGCTCCTCTCTTCACCTTTGCATGTGTTCTTCTGTAAGTCTTCCTCACAAGGAAGGAGGCGTATGAATTAATTGTGGTGTCATAAGCCAGGGATGCATTTCCCAACTGCTGTGTGCTGTCCTTGTGTGATTTTCAGCTGCTCGAGCTGGCATGGTGTGGGGTGAGCTGGAATAAGCACTGGGTACAGTGACCTCTGGAAAGAGCAGATGTAGCCGAAGCTTATACTTGGTTTATTTGTTTGGTTTTACTTTGGAGCTGTTGATTTAGCTCCACTTGTCTAGTAAATAAATCAATTTCCAAAACAAGATGTAACTTTGGAAATACATAGTATGAACAGTTTCTTGCTGAAAGAAAAGAACACCCTATACCAATGAGGAATATGGAAGGATTCAGCAGCTTTTCTGTCAAGCACATCTTTTTCCTTGTCACCCAGAAAGGCAGTTGTCACTTGTATCTGTTTCTCCTTGTCATTAAACTGCAAAACAATGGAGAAGCAAAGTTGGAATTGAAAACAGAACGTCCCAAAAGAGGCCTTTTTTTGGCTGAAGAGGCCCAAAAGCACTGATGTTCATCAGACTTGGATGCTGACCTGGCACCACTGTGAGTGCTGCTTTCATGGTCTGTACTTACACACTTCTCCTTTTCTTTGCACCTTTCTCCAGCTCTTTCAAAGACATAAGATTTACCTCCCTTACACAGACACTGTCCTTGGAGATACTCAGAACATACCTGGAGAAAGCCATGGTTCACCTGCTAGAAACTTTCTGCTTTCATGGTAGTGCGGGTCCTTTGCAACTGGTATTATCCTATCACTGGAAAATATTTTATGAGATGGAGACTTTATATATGAACATGCACAGGGCCTTAGTTCTACATGAAGGATTAAGCGTGTAACAAAGAGCTTAATCATTAATTGTTTGGTTTAAGAAACATCAAGAGCATGCACAGTGGGCTTACTCTATTAGGGTACACAGATGAATCTAATGTATTTGAAGTTATTTTGGTTCTGCTGATGTCCTCAGTTTTTATAATTAGGCCAAAAAGGACAAAATTTATAAAGTTCAGTGCATAAGATGAAATTTTAAATAGGTCCAAATTGGAAATGAAGGGTGAAGATAAGAAATTATATATAATAATAAAATCTTGACTGGGAATGCTGTGTATGCAGTTCACTAGATGATAGAATGAACACATTTGATTTATTTTGTGTCTGTTTTGTGAACTGAACGAGGTCCTTTTGCCCCGTGTGCTCCCTTTTGCATGAGATCAGGAGGAGACAATTCAAGGAGGTCATTTTTCAAAGTGGGATTTACAGACATTCCACTTTACTGGGATTTTAATTATATGTAGTTGTATTTTTGAGACCACATTTTTCATGTAACCTGTCTGATTGTATATGTTCATTAAGAGCAAATGATACTTTTTTTCTCCAAGTCTTAATTCCAGAAATCCCTGTGGACATCCCAACAGTTATGTCACAATCCTGGCACATAATTTGTTAAAAGTGTCTGTGGGTAGGTCTTTATAGCTTTTATACAATCTCTGCACACTGTTCTTGAAAGAAATGGTTTCTAGTTCCATCTGACTGTGTAAAGCTGCAGCGTAGCTCAATTCATAAAGGTGCTGTGAGAAAATGGACTGAAATCCTTATTCTGTCATGTTTGAACTTCGCTTACTACATATTTTTTTTGTGATTATTGCAGCACAAAAGCGATTCATGTCAGAATAATCGACAAACAGCTTGTCTTTGGCCGTTAGAGAAGAAAGGAGGGTTGGCTGTAGGGAGGTTTTGCAAGACAATGTGTTCCACTCCCAAGCATAATGTTGTCATACTTGGATATTGGTCTTGTAACCAAAAAGCAGCAGCTGAAGGCTGTGCACTCCCCTGGTGTGAAGGAAAACCTGCTTCCTAGTAAGCCTGGGGTTTTGGTATCAGGCTGAGGTGGAAGGTGTGTGTACAGACACAGGTTTTCTCTGAGAGCTGGAATTTTGCTTGTTTCATGGGTTTATCCCCCACTGTTTATTAAATACTGGAAATATTTAGAGATCAATAGTTTCCCCTTAATGTTGTCCCACGTAGTTTTCGTTTGTGTGGGGAGTTCTGCTGCGAGGACACCCAGGGCAGCTGTGGCGGTTGGTGTTGGTTTCTGTCTCTGCTCAGGGACACTCTGTTAGGTCCCAGCAGCATCGTTCTCCTGCGTTCAAGCAACAGGTCACAGGTAATTCATTGCTTCAGTTTCGACAGGACTCGAGCTATAGAGACACCAAGACCAGAACACTGTGGAAGGAAAATATTCTCTCCAGGGCAGCAAACCTTCAGCTCTGTTATGTATGTTGTGATTCTTCTGAGAGACAGTTTGGAGTAAGCCTACCTCTGACTGAACTGGAAGTTTACATGGTTGTATTGGAGGGATAGAAACCCTCGTATAAATCTGCATGTGTGTAGGAGCTGTTTCAACAACTGTTTTATAGGATTTTATTATTTTATAGATACAGCTTGTGGACATATTTCTGCAATGTAGGGTTTGTGAACAGAGGAGTGAGGTTTTTTGGTACATATCTACGTGACAGCTGGTTTTAATTAACAAGTTTATCTCCTAAAGTGCTTAGCTGAAGCTCAGAAATACTTTTTTTTTTTTTTTGTCTTTTAATTTTTAGTAATAAGAAAGCAAAAATTATGCTCATGCATTCTTGCCTGTGGTTTGTTCAGACCTCCTTTTTCCAAGACAGGCCTTTTTGAATGCTGTGCCACTAGCCGCGTTTTGAATTGTGCTTTATGGCCCTGCAGTAAGGGGCTGCTCAGCAGAGCTGTCTGGTTTATTTCCCACGTGTACAGGATATTGCTCTGGCTTCCCAAAGAATGGTTCTGTGCAAACAGAGAGGAGCAGTGTGTGCTCAAAGGTGGGTGAAGGCCACCCGGGGAGGCTGTGCAAGGGCTGGGGTGGCTCATGGCAGGAACTGGCTCTGGGCACCATTTTGAGCTGGCGGTGAACAGAGGGAATCCAGGGCAGCTCGGAGATCTGAAGGGAGAGGAATCCAGGGCAGCTCGGAGATCTGAAGGGAGAGGAATCCAGGGCAGCTCGGAGGTGTGAAGGGAGGGGAATCCAGGGCAGCTCGGAGGTCTGAAGGGAGGGGAATCCAGGGCAGCTCGGAGGTGTGAAGGGAGGGAATCCAGGGCAGCTCGGAGGTTCTACTTTACTTTTGAAAAGGTGTTTTCAGTAGCTGAGCACATCTTGTACCACGTGCACTGGCCACGCTGTGTTTTGAGACACTGGTGTGGGATAGCTGCTCACTGGTAAAGCCCTGGCCTCTCCCACGTCCCCTTCTGTCAGGGTGGCATCTCTGCTTCGAGGGCTAATGTAGCAGAGCGGAGCAGTCAGGGATTCTGTGAGCGGGTGTGAATGTGTGGGCTTCTATTTCTGTTTATTTTCCATTCTGTTTTTTTCTCTGTGTATATATAGAAAATGGAAAGATATTCAAAGGTAAACTGAATTAGGACAGTTTTTGATGGGCAGGTTCAGAGTGGGGAATGAATTTGTGGGTCCTTCAGCTTTTGCTTTCTTGCTCAAACACAAGCTAAGTATCTTGCCTTCATGAGGGGTGAACCTAAGCTTCTGAAAATGCATAGATTTAGGGCAGTTTGGGGGGATGTGGTGAAGAAGAAGTTAATACCACCCCTGTTCTTTGGAATCCAAGTGCCTGAGCTTCCCACAGGCTGCTTCTGAGCCTGGAGACCCCAGAAAACAAAGATCCAGTGTGGGGGAGGCAGGGAATGAGCAGAGGAAGCCCAAACCCCAGCAGCTGGGAGGCTGTGGGGTAGCAGGGCAGGCTGACAGACCACCCAGTAGTTAGGAGGGTCTAGGGTGGGTTAAAAACCAGCAATAGTGAGGGGTTTTTTGCTCTGTGCTAGAGGGAGGTGTGTGGGATGGAATTGGTCATTGGATACTTATTAATCACCTCTTGTACTGGCCAGAGGTTGATACAGAAGGATTATTTTCAAGCAAAATTCATGTAACTTGCTGCAAATACCTTCTTCATCCTCAGGGGGTGCCCACAGTTCTGGGCTCTTTACTAGAGTGAGGACTAGGATGTTGTCCCAAGGCTCTGCTCCCTGTCCCCCTCCTTAGCTGGTGTGCTGACCTTGAACCCATAAATGTGCTGCAGTGTCTCCAGGCTGCCCCAGCCCTCTGGGGATTAATAATTGCAGAAGGCCAGGGCGAGTGCTGCAGGGAGGGGATGAGGCCAGGCTGGGCTCTGGTGTCCCTCTGACGCCGGCTGGGCTTTCATGTCTCAGCTGGGTGAAGTCCATGGACAAGCTGCTGGCTTTTGGCTGGCTGCAGCCACGCCTCACCTGGCAGACCACAGGCATCCCAAGAGCTGGTTATCCCTGCATGTTTGAATCTCATGGTGCTGCAGTCCTCTAACGCCTCCTGTTCTGGCATCTTGATGACAAAGCTGAGTCTCAAGCTCTGATCCACAGCTCCTCCTGCAACAGCTTTATGGTGCTTTTCCAAAACTGCCTTTCTGTGTGAGGAAAGTGTCTTGAGAAGGTTTTTTGTGGGGATGGGTTAGGAGGAAGGAGTGTTCAATATTCAACTTGATCAGAATGTCAGCATTTGTAAGTGAGGTCTAGAAACAGTTTACTGTGGTTCCTTTGACAGAAGTGTGACAGGTCTGTTAATGAGTTATAGATCAGCCTTTGAACTTGTGCAAATGAGTTCTGGTACCAGACTGAGTTGTCATTCCTTTCCTTGAGCTTAGCAAACCAATAAGAAATGTGGCAGAGTGCAGAACTGTCACTGTAGTACCGATCGTTCGATCCATTTCCTTCCAAGTGTAATAAATAACATTCTTGTAATATCTTAGGCCCTCGAGACTTTCAAAAACCTTTAAAATGCTCATTTTGTGTTCATCCAAGGAGTGTTTCATTATCAACTTATCAGGAGGTTTGTTTATAGACCTTGTATGCTACAAGATGTGGAAGAATGTTCTTAGGACAGCTTATGACAGTGATGGAGGAGGCTATGGGTGACTAAATCTGGGCAGGGCGAGTTTGCACAGCTACAGTGGAAATGCTTTGCTAGAGTTGTACCTAGGATACAGTGCTGGACTACCTGTACCCAGTGCATCACAGGCTGTAATTTCCTATAGACCATGAATTATTTTAGCTGCTCAAACATTGCCCTCCACTGTAAAGAAACTGTTGGGTTTTTTTTTAAGTTAGAGACAGATTTATCTTTCAGATTCTGTTGGATGTCAGAGGTGAGATTTGAATGTTGCTGAAGGAAGTGGAGATTGAATATAGCATTTCCTTTGTATCTGGAGCAACGAACAAGCCATGAGTTGTCCAGGCCTATTGTTCCAAGAATTATTGTTAAGAAATAAAGGGTTGCAAATTGCCCTTTGGAGAATCCTGTTGGTTTTGATATTCCTACAGATATGAGAGAAAGGAGTGATTCACCAGGATCCTTTTTGGAAAGGGTAACGGCACAAGCTTCAGCACCTTCCCTTGAGGAAGTGCTTTCCAAACGGTTGAAGGGAAGCAGAAGAAGGTTTTTGCTGCTGTAACTATAAATGTATGTCTTGTTCAAGTACCTGGCTTTGGTATCTGTCCCCTCCTCACCCAGCAGCAGAGGTTTCCCTGGGCCATGGGACAGAAATAACTCTGAGTTCCTGCCAGCCATGGCAGGTCCTCCATCAGCCACCCACCCTGGGGACAGGTAGCGCTCCCCTGGGCTTGGGGTGAGGCCCTCCACTGGGACCCTGGACCTGCCACCTCAAAGGGCCCTGGAGCCCAGCATCCCATGGGGCCCTGGAGCCCAGCACCTCAAAGGGCCCTGGAGCCCAGCACCCCACAGAGTGTGGATTGATGAATGTTCTTCCAGTCCTGCAGTTGGACAGTAAAGAACATGCAGTGCCAAACAGGCAGAGCTGCCTCTGTGTTCAGATGTCCCCAGAAAAGGCATGTCCAGAGGCGTGCCACGGGAGTGCTTCTCCAGCCTGCTTTTGGTGCCACACCTCATCCCGTGTTTGTGCTCACTGTTCAGCCCCATCTCGCAGGTCCCGAGGCTTCTGACTGTGACAGGGTCTCTGCAGAGCCTCACATTCTGAAATCTTGTTCCGCTCCTGTCTTTTTTCCTTTTCTACTTCTTTGTTTGCATGTATGTATGCAGTCCTTTCATCTTTCCTCCTTGGCCTTTTGTCTTCTTCCCTTTGGGTTTTGTTGTTCCTTCCTCCTTGGTGCCCTGCGCACCATCCCCGTGCGTTATCTCCCCTTCCCAAGCCTCGGGACTGCTGTTCAGCATTTCCCAGCCTCATCAGGTTAATGCTCATGCTTTTGATCCAGGCTTCCCTCCCAGCTCTGTCCAGGGCAGAGCAGAGGCGGGGGAAGGTGTGAGGAGATCAGCCAGCCCGGACAGGGCGCAGTGGGAGCAGCGCTCGGGGAAATGGCTTCATAACAGGATGTCCCGTGAAATGCAGACCCCTGAGAAGCGCCCAAAAACCTTCTCCCCTCTGCAGTTGCTTCTTGTGTGCACAGCTTCATTAGTTTTCACTTGGGTTGTCTGGACATGGGGTGCTTTTTGGACAGGTGTTCCAGAGAGTCGTCTGCAAATACGTTCAGAAAGGGGGAAAATGCCCTTTATCCCCACTGATTTTTTTTGGTTTTAGCTACTGTAAGTCCCTTGGTTTTTTTCCCCGGGTTGGTTTCCAATAAGTTTCTAAATATGTACAGTATTTAGGGGCATCTCTATTAATCTTTTAGCATTTAAGTGCATTATTTGTTTATTTAAACTAGTACTTTGCTTCTGTAAATGTATGATTTATCTGATAAATCTTATTGGTTTATTTGGAACCTTTACAGCCCCAAGGGCAAACACATATTTTGGCATGGCAATGGTTTAGAAAACATGTATTATTTACCCATCAGAAAGTAATGGGTCCTGAGGAGCCATTATGGCCCAGCTTGTAAATCCTTTTCAGTTTGCATATTATTGACCCAATAGACAGTAACAACTCTGGGGACCTGTTGTGGTCTATCCATATTCATTTGGTTGCCATACGTGTGTGTAAAGTCTACTTGCTGAAAATCCTCACAAATGCTTGATTGAAAAAAGCTATATACAGAAAGTTATATTTATAAATTAAATTACTCGCTCAGTTTTAATTTCCCTCTTCCCTTCTCTCCCATAAATGCCTAGAGACACTTTTAAGGAAAATTATTTGGTTTGGAATTGCACAAGCACCCAGAAGAGCTTTATCCTAGTAATTATTTCTTAAAAAAAATCCAATAGAACACTTATGCAATATAATACCCAGTCTGCCTTTCGACGATTTAAAAAAAAAAGTTTTTATGCCAAGTTTCAGGCTAACAGCAATTTTTTACAGCTGAATAATAAACATTAAACACACGAGCGTATAATGGAAATGTTGACACCTCCAGGGCTGGTTGAACAAACAATCTGTGTAATGAGACTGGGATTTTAGAGCTAGCTATTCTGAATTATTTTTTTCAAGCTGTTCTTTAAAACCAAAACCTCTTCAGATGTCGGGGAGCGTCACTGTGATGAGGAGAGGCTTTGTCATCACTGCCCTGTGGGGCTGTGGTGCAGGAGCGGCGGGGTGTCCGGCGGGGTGTCCGGCGGGGTCTGGCTCTGCTGTCTGCAGCGCGGTGCGAGGGGTGCAGGGGGATCACAGCCACTGTGCCTGCACTTTCTGCCTGTGCCACCACAGCCCCGTGCAGCTTATACTGCTGGGGGAGTGCCTGGGGAACTCGTCTTAAAACCATGACAAGGGCAACCAAAAAAAAGTAAAAGGCTGATTTTTGTGGTGTATGGAATGTCAGCCATGCTCTGGCCAATTACTCGGGGATGAATTTCTGCTCTAACGAGGCTTGGTGATGTTCATCTGGAAACAGCACGTAGCGTTTGTTAATGAGCTTTCTTGGCTGTGAGCTTGGGTGAGCTGAGGAGCTCGCCGCTGAGCGCAGCACCCCGAGAGCGCTGGGGCCGGCTGGCGTGGGGCTGGAGCTGCAGAGCACAGGGCTGTGCCATGGCACTCACAGGTCTCAGCCTCTGCCCTCCTTACAGACCCTGGGCAAGGAGGCATCGTCCCTGCAACCCAGCGTTCTGTGAGGCAACACTGAGAATAATGCCTGGCAGTGCCGAGTCCTGGGGCTGCTGAAGGGCCATGGGAAACTTGATCATGTGCAGTAACTGGGATCATTTTCTTAGGGCAGTGAGCTCCTATTGAGCCTACCCTGGCACGGCAATCTGAACGTGATATAAATAGATTTACATATTTATTTAAAGAATGTGGGTGTGCCTGGTGTGTAATCTTTCAAACTAGTGACATCGTTATGAAGGATTTCTGAACATTTTTCCTTGTGTGCCTTTTTCCAGCCTTAAAGCAATTTGTCTGGGACCGTGCACATGATGTGAGTTCTCTTGAGCCTCAGTGGTCAGGGGTGTACTCAGAGGATGAAATGAGAGCACAGCAAAGCAGTCCGTACTCTATTTTTTATTTAAAATTTGTGGTTGGATATTCAATCCCTGCTACAAAGAGAATCTGTTTATTACATGTTTAAACAAATGACCATTTTTTAATGGAAAAATAACAATCACTTTGCGAGGGTTTATTAAACTTAAGAGAGAAATTTACAAATCCTTAGAAGACCTGGAATGTGGCTGCTCTCTCTAGTGCAGCTTAGCTGGAAGAAGAAAATGCCACCGAGTGCTGCCATCGTCCCTGGCCACGTGTGGGAGCATCAGTCAGTAACTACACGTCTTGCTGCAGAGTACGGCAATCAGTGCTTGCTGGTCCCCATTACACATGCATAAATCAGATTTAAAATCAGGGTAGAGGACATTTATTTGCAGTCTGTTTATTTTAAAGCTCTTTACAGGTAACCCACAGAAGATGGTTTCTGCCAAAGCTGAAGCAGTCTATTGCTTTTTCTGTAGGCTTTGCTTATCATTAATAGAAAGCAGCATGTGTACATCCTGCAAACTCATTTCCTTATTTAAAGTGGGCATCCTTCCTTCACTGAGATACGCTTCCTCTGGTAATGCAGGAGTGAGGATGAAGCCTTTGTAAGTCCTTAAGGCACATCCCTTCCAAATGACCTTTTGTCCTGTGCTAGTAAGTTGCATTGTTTGGTCGACTCCCTGTGCAGTGCAGCTACATGAGATGTCTTTGGAAATGAAGAAAAAAAAAATTCTTCACTAATTAAATTTGGAAACAGGTCATATTTTCTGATTATAAAGCACAAACGAAAGCTCAGTTGAGGGCGTTGTGCCTTTTGGTGGCCTTCTGGGGAGCTGAGTTCCAGGGAGCAACTGAGAGGGTTTATTCACGTAGCTCTCAAAGGACAGTTGGTAAATTTGGCAAAACTTTGCCCTGTATGTTTCTAAATCCTTCCTACGTAGAACAGCGGGTGATGTTGGTGTTTTTGATGTGGGTGTTTTTGGTGTTGGTGATGTTGGTGTTTTCCCTTTGGTATATATGCCCAAAATGTGTCAAATACACAAAATTATAGGTGTGTATCTTCTCTGTATGTAAGCACCAAAATACAGACAGGTGCTACTGCAACGTTTCTCTTGAGGTTAAAATACATCTTCCAGGACACGTGTTTATTTGCACGGGTTTATGTTTTGCTTATTTATTGCTTTATTTTGTATTTAAGTATAACAGAAAATTATTCTTTCGGTCAACTACTCGTGCTTGGTTTTCCTGACAGTGTCACTGACCAGTTGCTGTAGCAGAGACGACAGCTTCACAGGCATTGATTTAAGCACAGTTACATTAACTGGATGTGTTGGGTTTGTAGGTAGTTTAACAACAGATGGAGTATTTCATTAGTCAGAGATGAAGGAAAATGAAATGCAGTGTGAACTCGGGTCATTTTCTGTAGATGTGCCAGGCTGCTGCTGCTGTTTTGGTTTGTCTGTTTGTTGTGGGTTTGGTTTTTTTAGGTTTTCATCCTCTGTTTACCCTGCAGAACATACCTGTAGGCAGTTTAAACTGTCTTTAAAATGCTTTTAATCTGACCTGTTGGCCAGCACTGGAGTCTGTGCTCAGGCTGGGTCCTGTAGAGTTCCTCGGAGGGATGATGCTCCCTCCCCTCTGTTGTGCAGTGTGGAGGGGGCTGTCTGAGAGGTGGCTGGTGTGCTCAGACGGGGTGAGATCCTCCCTTGACAGTAGGCAGGGCAGATGTGCTGCTTGCAGAAGCAGGGATGTTTCATTAACAAGTTTGAGCGAGTGTTTGTTCTGGAGTTAATTAAGATGCCAGCAGCAAAGGAAATTTCACATGCCCTTCTGTCCTTTGTTCACCCCTCAGAAAGATGT
The DNA here is from genome assembly GCA_024611195.1 of Ceyx melanurus. Classification (NCBI taxonomy): domain Eukaryota; kingdom Metazoa; phylum Chordata; class Aves; order Coraciiformes; family Alcedinidae; genus Ceyx; species Ceyx melanurus. Next base: position 48,753 of record JANHGL010019857.1, read on the forward strand.
TGAGACAGCTCTCTCATTAGAACCTGTTTGGCTAATGAGTGTGTGTGTGTGTGCAAGGCAAAAACTGACTGGCTAGTGAGTGACCTTAACACCTCTGCATCCTTTGCCATAGTGGAAAACGAGAATAGGAAAAAAGGGAAGGGGAAGGTATTTTTTTTTCCAATTCTTACGTGTGTGATATGGGGTCCTGAAGGAAAGTGTTCTTTAGAATTCCTGCAGGAGGGGCTCATATTTTCCATCATATGTTTAAGGGGGAAAAAAAATGAATGCTTTAATGAAAATACTGATTACTGAAGCTGTGTTGCAATAATTTATTAGTGGTTCTTGTGCTGTCTTTACATTAACTGATGTGGGAACTCCCCCAAAGTTACCTGCTGGGTTGTGCTGAAGGAGGGGAAGCTGGTTGTGCTGAGGCTCCTCAGAGCAGCAATTATACATAGCTGGGAAATAGCAAAGGCTGGGTCTGAAACGTCCCTTTCCAAATACTCTAAACGAAGTGACTCATCAAATAAGGACAGCTAGAAGAAGAGATCAGCCAATCTGTAGAATTCTCCTCCTGCTAATCAGAGCAAGGCAGCAGGATGTTGTGTTCCTGCCCTGCACCTGATGAAAGCCACATGCAGCAGAGCAGCTGGGAGTGCAGGAAGCGCCCAGCGCTTCTCAGCTGGAGGTAGGACAGCAAAAGAATTTTTTTAAATCCCTTCCACCTTTGTTGTTCTGTTTTCCTGACTCTGTGACAGATAAGCACTTATTTCCTCTGGTATCTGGACCCCTTAGACGCCACGTACAAGGCCCAGAGGGAGGAGGACACACGAGCCTGGGCACAGCCACATCGCTCCCTTGCAGCCTCTGCCCCTGCGGGTGCCACATCTCCACCTTCTCACACCCACCTGCAGCAGGCAAAAGCTGTGGGAGCAGCGTGGAGACCGAGATGAACTCCAGCTGGCTCTTGGTGGTGGTGTTCTCTGCTGTGTGCTCACGTGGAGCCCCTCGGGGAACGGGCTTTTCTGCTGTGGAAACACAAAAAATGTGGAACCTTTGTCAGTGCTTTTCTGTGTTCTAGAAACGATGGAGAACACAGAGGCTTTAACCTTCACAGCACACACGTGCTTTCAGATATGTGCTGAGCAGTTGTTTTTCCCCATGCAGTTGTGGAATGTGTTGCAGATTACAGCAAGCAGAAGAATAAGCGTGGTGTAGCACGTGCTGTAGATATGGTAACAGCTCTGAAGGGTTTACTGCTTAAAATGCAGGAATTACATCAGTGTCAGAAACCTTCCAGGCCCCTCCTGTGACATTTCTTGAAGGAACTTCTTAGGTGATTACTCCTGGTTTTTTGCTCTCCTTTGTGTGTGTGTGGCCTCCTTGCTGCACCTCGTGCTGACAGCACAGTGCCTGGGTCTGACCCAGCAGACTCCCCTTGGCTTCCCTGAACCTGGCATCAGCCCTGCTCAGGGCCACAGCATCCCCCTCCTGGCTCCTTTCTCTCTTGGCATCAGTACTGCCTGAGCAACCACCATCATGAATGCTTCAGAAAAGCAGGCAATTCAGAAAAAAACATTCTCTTCTTAAGGATGTCCCTGGAACACTGTCCTCACGTCTTGAAATAAAGGAAAACGAGTGTGAAGGAGTCTCAGTCCACAGCCACTTTTCCTCTCTTCTCCCTTTACTGGAGTTCCCAGGCTCTATTTGTGTATGTCTGGTTTCTCTTCTGGTCTCCAGGTTAGTGTTGTGACTGTATTGTGAGAATTCATGTTGCCAGTGTCCTTGACATGAGCAGCGGGGCGTTGCTGTCTTGGCATGGCACTGTGAGAATGGCTGCAGCCAAATTTTATGCCCTCTGTGTATTTAAGATCTGAGTACGTGTCAAGCAAAACAGTTCATCTTTACATCAAGCAAACAAAAACAACACTTTTATATAAACAGTTGAAGAGCTGAGAGGCTGTGTGGTGTTGAGAGAAGAAAAGGGCACTGCCATAAACCGGTGCTGTGAAACAGAAGCCTCAGGTACTTCATGTTCCTGGTCTGACTTTCCTGGGGGTGCAGAGTTCTGTCTGGGGTTGGGGTGAGCTGCACGTGGTGCTCCCAGGACAGAGCAATGAGCAGGAGTCTGTCCTGGACCGTGGTGCTGCTGCCTCCTGTGAGCAGCCTGGGGAGTGAGCTGGGCCCTGGAGCAAGCAGGCACTGCCCGAGGATAACGGGCACGTCTTGGTGTTGAGCAGGTGTCACTCTGCTGTTCAGGGCTTTTTGCACCTGTTAGAAAGCAGCAGATCACTCCGTTTCACCTTTGATAGTGTGTCACCTATTAATGAGTAATGTGCTTTCCTGATACAGTTTAGGAAACTCCTTATTGTTCACACCATATACAGCAGGCTGTATTTATATAGCCTAAGTTAAAACACTGGAGCAATTAAACTCCTGCTCATCACATAATGTGTTTTGCCTGTCTTTAGTATCAAGAGATGTGCTCATTTTCCCCGAGCTAATGGAACTCGCTGCTGCTATTTCGGAGCACTCAATCATTATGTATTCTTAGAGCTGTCTATTTATCATGATGTATTCTCAGCTGTATCTATATTTAAAGCCCAAAGCAGATGTTGGATGTCGAGCCCACTGGTGGAAACTCGTATGTTGCCCGATACTGCTTTTTACTGATCATCAGTGGAAAGAGCTTTCTTTCAGAAGAAAGTGCTCTAGTGCAGGTTAATGGTTCTTCTTTGCAACTGGGCTTTTGACAAAGGATGTGCAGAAGCCTGCGGATGAGTTTATGCAAGTTTTCCATTAGATGATGTAGCTGTGATGGTTCAGTAGAGCTCCTTTGTTCCTCCTGTGATCAGCAAATTTGTTTTCCTGTTGAACTTGGGGAAATACATTGAATAATTGATGGATGGTACTATTTAAAAATCTTCAGAATAGTTTTTAGCACATTCACACAGGTGAGTTCTTTACCTTCTGCAGCTGTCAGAGTATGAGGGGTGGGTGTGTTGGAGGGGTGCTGGTGTGCACACGTACAACCACACACGTGTGTCTGTCTGCTCTGCACGCAGCCCCAGGGTGCTGCTTTTTCAGTAAATTAGAATCAAGCCCCTCAGTGGAGAGCCATATATATAAAACAATGACTTTAATGCTTTTTGGCCACATTACAGACATTCCAAAGTTTACTTCATTTGTATTCTCCAGATCATGTCATGCCAGAAAGATAAAGCCAACAAGGAGAAAAAAATTTTTTTTTAATTTCACTTCTACAGTGCTTGACCCCAAAATGAGCCAAAGGAGAGTTTCTTATGACTTCCCTTCTCCCAACAAAGATGGCTGTCTCTGGTTTGGGGGGCTTCTTCCTCCCATTAACTCAGAAAATCAACTATTACAAGAACAGCTCAGGTCTGCAGTTTTCAGAACGAGTTGAGAGTAGAAAAGGACTGGGAGGAAAGACAGAAGTGATTTTTAGGGCTGGAGAACAGCCTTGCTAGTAAATGACATGAGGAGAGCACTAGAGGTCCCTCAGCAGAGGGAACCTGCAGGAGCTGTGATCCCCTTCACCCGGGGAATGAGATGTTTGGTATTACAGGGTGCCTAGCCTCCCGGGCAATGATGTGGAGATCCCGTGCTGAAAACTGAAGTTAAACAAATCTGAGCCAGAGAAGAGGTGCAAATTTTTAAAAATTAGGACAATTATCGTTTGAGCAGCTTACCAATGGGTGTGAGGGATTCTCCATTCCTTGCAGGCCTTAAATCAAGATCGGATGGTTGCCTGAGAGATATCAATAACTGCCAGCTATTTACACAGCTTGCTGCAGAGTGTGAGTGAAGTCATATGGGCTGTGTTAGGCAGGACGTTTCACACTGAACAGAGAACTGAGGGGAGTGTGAGCTGTGTGTGTAATTTCTACCTGTGAAGGTAGCAATTGCAAAAAGAAAAGCCTGACCCCCAGGAGGGATGGGCAGACACCCCCCTGGGCACCCACCTGAGGGCTGTAAGGTGGGTGCCCAGCAGCTGCCTAACTCACAACCCAGCACTTCAGCCAATTCATCACCGGGCTCTGGAGCACTTGGGTCGTGCAGACTTAAAAGGCGAAGGCAGTAAATAGTTTATGGCCACCGAGGGTTGTTGAACATTGATCACTGTTGAATTCCCTCTGTTTAGATGTAGCCTCTTTTGAAATCTGCTCTGTAGGTTTATTCTGAGAGCAGGATCATTGCCATGAGAGTTTAAAGCTTGCAGCAGGCAGTTCCCCAGGCTGGGAGGAGCAAGGAGGGTGATGGGGTTGGGAGGGCAGGTTACTGTGCTAGTTTGCAAGTGTAGAACCACCCCAAATGTCTGTTTCAGCTGTTGTGATCAGATGTGGTATCACCCTAGCATATATAAAGCATTCCATGTTTGTGGTGATCTCATTCCTCCTCTGAAAAAGGTGAAGTCTCATAAACTTAGACCTAACCCCACCAGCAGCTCCACAAGGGTTGAGACCCTCTGTGCATGGGCTGCTGCTTAACCTTGCTGAGCCTGTGTGTGCACTTGAGCTTCCAATTCAGCTGGCTAAGCCAAGGTTCTTTGTATTTACATCACTTATTTCTTTCAGTGAAAGCCTGCTGATGCAGACATGAAGCAAAAAAAAGGAAATAGAAGCATGAAAATGAAATTCCCATACTTGACAGGTTTCTATTGAGTTCAAGACCAAAGAGGTAAAGTGATGGGGAGCTGCTGCTGAGCAGTCAGTGGTGTCTGCATGTGGCCTGTGTCTCAGACCTGCCAGCTGGAGACCTCCAGCTGCTCTTCCCCCTGAGACAGCACAGTCCTCTGAGAGCCAGAGCTGGGAGCTGATGATGGATGAACTGCCTCCCTGGGGTAGAAATACCCGCTCATTCTGAAAGCTGGGGGTCCCTCCTTGGCAGGGCAGCCCCCCTTGTAGCTACAGGAGAAACACCATGGAGTCAGAGTTCAGCTCTGGTGAAAGGCTTCAGTCAAGGGTTTGAGTAGCAAAGGGAAATGTGAGAAATTAGTGTGACAGCTAAAAACTTTTTGTCATCCCCTCTTTGACTGATTGGAACTGTAATTTGCCCAGTATATTTTATGTTAGGTGAGAATTCCCAGTGCAGAGAGCGGAATTTTCACCCAAGAGAGATGTCAAGGATGACCTTGCAGATTTTGAAGAGGCAAAGAATGAATCTGAGCTGAAGCTTGGACTAAGACATGCATTTTAAAGCAACTGTTGCATCTCACCTGCTCCTTAAAGAGCTTCAGTTTGGCCATTGCTAGTAGATCTGTAATAGAATGAATATTTGCAGTGGACTCCTGAGATGCCATGTGTGTGTGTGCTCTTCACAGTTCCATCAGCCTGCTGGTTCTTCAGCTACTGGGTGTTGCACACATGCATTCAGTGAGTGGGAAGCTGTAACTGCAGCCCTGCTGCTGGAGGGTATCTGTTGATGAGAACAGGAGAGCTGGGGCAGTGCTGGAATGGACAGGGCTCCAGGGTCGGGCTGCTCTGTAATTGTCTCCTCAGCCCTGCTGCTGGCACGGGACCTGCAGGTGTCTCTGCTGGCAGAGGGCAGCTGCTGCCAGCTCAGCAAAGTCTCTGCTCTCACCCGAGGAAGAAAATGCATTGCTCCTCATCCTACAAGTTAAAAATCCCCTGCAGATGAGTTCTTAGGCCGATACATCGCTGCACTTTACAAGCATGATAGCTGTTTTCTGCAGAAATTTGGCAAGCTCGTGGCAATGAAGAGTGTCTGCATCTGCATTTCCCTGCACTGAAGGTGTAGTACACGGGCAGTCTGAACCTGGTGCAGGTGTAAGGATAGCAGTTTATCAGAATATTCTGAGTCATTAGCTGGATAGAATGAGGTTTAATCAAATTTGGTTAAATATTAACTGAGAGCTACTGACAAGTTTATGTATATATGTTGGGTTTTTTTACTTGTATTTGTCTTCACAGCTTTTCTTTATCTCTGCTTTCCTTTGATCACGCTGTCCTGGGATGTGACTTCTTTTTACTCATGCTGTTAATTAGGAAAGAATGAGACCTCTCCAGTTTGAGCTTTAAGGGTTTACTGATGTAAATGATCAGCCTTCTGTTCCTCATGCAGTTCAGAAATGCACCTCTTTGCTTTTCCACCCACCCAGCTGAGGAGCAGGAGAGAGTTCTCCCGGGTGTGGTGATCATGAGATAATAGGAGCCCTGAGGGACTTTAGACACTTGGGTGCTTTTCATACCTTGTAGCTGTCCAAGGATGAGATTTTCACACGAAGGCTCCACCTCACCATATTTTATTTTTATTGCATAAATAAAATAAAAAGTCCGTGTGCTTAGGGATCATTTATCATTTTCCTAATATCCACCAGGGTACAAACAGTACTGTTCTGGTTCCATTGAGCCTCCTTACTTCTCCCTCCTCCTGCTCAAAAAAAAATAGTTGGCAAGATGCTAAAATTATATAACGGTGGGTTTGTGTTTAATGCAGAAATCGTACGTTACCCTGAAACCCTTCACCCTTGAGGACTCTTTGTACCTCTGAGAACATGATATATGTCTGGATAGTGCACTTAGCAACCAGGAATACTCTTAATTGTTCTGTTTCTGAGGAGGAGCCAACCCGGCATTAAAAATACTTATTTTCAGATGCAGCTGCAATTAACATCGCTGAGACTTGGTGTGGAGAGAGCACTCTTGCAGCCTGACAGGGAGGTTAAAATCTAGAGGAGAGAAAGTGGAACACTTGCTGAGATGTTGCTTTCATGACAGATCTTTTTACCAGTGACAGAAATCTTCACCAGCATTGGCTGATCTGCACTTCTCAGCCTGCCCAGCATCCTTGGTGTCACCAGTGATGCAGGGTGGAGACTTCACTGCCTTTAAAACTACTGCCATGCAGTAGATGCAGAGGGTGCTCACCTGCTGTGCTCCACCCACTTCAACATTTCAAGGTGGGGAGGGTTTTCTTGGTTTGTTGGTTGCAACTTTAAAGAGTCTGGTGGTTTTTGTTTGTGGCAAGTACAAACCTCAGACTATTGTATTTATTTAAAGAATGTTGTTTAACATCTGCTGGTCTCAAGAGCAAGGAAAGGAAAAGAATGCTGCTGGTTTTGTGGAGAAAAAAATATAGATTGGTTTTGGAATAGTTGTCCTTTCTTTGAGAAAGACTTTGGAGCGAAATTTCACTGAAGTTGCCCTTGTGCTGTGCAAGAAAAGGCAATTTTCCTGTTCAAAAAAGAATACTAAACAACAACCCCCCCCGGGGACTTATTTCTGGGCATGCTCTTTAATGTTTGTTCATTTTCCTGGTCCTTGCTGCTGGAATACTGCAGTGGGAACTGTGTCTCGTGTCAGTACATACACATCCATCCAAGGTGCCCCGTGCAATTAGCCATCCCAGTTTAATTCCTAGTGTACATGGACTGAAAATGAACAAAAGCCTTAGAAATTCATTACATTTTTATAGCCGGTTTTAAATTTGCACTTACTTGTATTTGAAAAATTTGAGAGATGATTCTGTATTTGTTCAGCACATTTTATTTCCAGAGTAAATGGCCTTGAGAAAAAAAATACCCTAGTCTATATCAGCTCTGTCAAAAACTGAAATCATAAAGCAGATGGGCTGTGAAAGTTTGTTGGGTTTTGTGGGATTTACTTGTTTCTTTTTGCTTGTGATGATGTTTCTATCACTTCTGTGCAGAACTCTGTGTTCTGAAAGCATCAATGAAGCCAGAATGAAAGTTGTTGGGTTTTTTTAAAAGCATAAGAAGTGGGGGAAAAAATACTATCTGTCACGTTAGAATTTTAAATAACCTGTGTGTTTTAAATTCATTTCCTTATATGTGAAAGTGAGTGAAAATGGTGTTATTTCTTTCAAAGCAACTGCATTCCCTGCATGCATGTTATTCATAGCTGTCTATTCCCCTGGTAAGCATAAAGCACAATGAATTGGCTATCTCCTTACAGCTCCCTTGGAGTGTCCCCTGGCCACTCTGCAGGCTGCCCTTGTTCTTCCTGCAGGCACAGCTGCACTGGGGTGGGGACTGAGCAGCTCCAGCACGGAGACCAGCCCTGGCTGCTGGTGCCTGGCACCTACACTGGCAGACCCTGTGCGGCCTGCAGGGGGAAGGTGCCTGATGCTGGACCCTCCTCTGCTGCAGCTGGCCAGGGAATAGGGGTCCAGCTGTCAGCCCCTGCCAGCCTGCTGCAGATACACTTCAGCTGCCCAGGGAGTGCTCCTCCAGGGCTACTCTGCTTTGCTGCACTTCATTTCTCTTCTCTCTTCCACCCAGTCACAAGAAAGCTCTGATTTTATACTGATCACTGTATCAGTTCTGTTTTACTGATGAGAGAACAGGGAAGTGGGACAGAAGACAAGCTACAGCAGGCATGTTCCTCTGGTCCAGAAGTTCACCCATTATTTCTTCCAGTAAGTTTCTGTTTAGCTAAGAAATTGAATAGGGCTGTAAGATTTCAAGAGTGTTGCTTAATAATAAGCAGTTCTGAGCTATGTAATTGTTTATTTTTCTGTATAACAGCAAATATGGAGCTGTTTGGAGGATTCTGGTATCTTTCAGCTCTTTTGTTGTGTGGTGGGCAATGAGATAACCATTCATTGTGAGCTGAGGCACTGGGGGAAGAGGAATTGTCATGTTCCCACAGAGGGTTACCTGACACTTTTGTAGCTGTATAGGATCTTCCCCAGCCCCTTGACACCTCCCAGCTGCCCCCAAATTCTTTGGATTTCATAGAAATCCCTGGTTTGTTGTTGTTTGTTTTTTTTTTCCAGTGTGCAGGAGTTCATAGGGCTGCCTGGCCCGTGGTCTGTGTTGGATTTAGCAGCTGGGGTGCCACGCTCTCTGTGCCTGTTTGGGGCTGAGATGGCAGAAGTGATGCCAGTGGTTTTTGCTGGCAGTGGAAGGCACACTGAATATTCAGAGCAATTCAAAAATTCAAAATTTAGGGCACAATTCCTTCATGTAGGTAAACTCCTGGTTCTGCTGCCATTAGTGTTTGCCTGTAGTTAGGGAGCTGAGATGTGACTGATTCTGTGGTAAATAGCCCAACTTATGTTCGTTAGAGCATTATTGGCTGTATCACCTACTCATCACCACCTTCTCCCCAGAGTTACTCACACAGCAACTCTGAGCTAAGCTGAGACACCTCAAGTGACTGTCACCTTTGTGCCAAGTGGATTAATCCAAACAGTGCTTAGTGCTTCTCAGTAGATCCATGCTCAGTTTCAGCTGGGTCATACCAGGTTAACAAGCCAAAGTATCAGGTTTGTTTTGTTTTTCTTTTGGCTAAAAAAAATAAGTCTGTTTTTGCTCATGCCCAGTAGCCATTTGAGATTGAAACTGCATGAGAACAGCTTTTACTTTGCAGCATAGTAACACAGTGTAGAACATTTCATACCTGTATTGAATTAACCATAAGTGCAAATTCAAATTAATCTAATTGTTTTTATTTCATCTTCTGTCTAAATAAGCATTAAAACCTCTAGTGATTACCGAGTAGGGAAAATGGCTCAACAGGAGAAACAAATCCAGGGCATTCCATCCAAGTCTGCAGAGCTCCTGAAAACAAGTGGGAGGTTCCTGCTGCCTTGATGGTAGCTCAGCCACGGCATCTGCCCTGCTCAGCAGTGCTTACCTGCCAGTGGGGGATCCAGGGCTGCAGCAGGGAGGTTGGGCAGCATCACACTAACCCCAGCAAGGGGACTGGCACGTGGCCACCCTGCAGAGCTGGTTCCTGGAAGGCAGTCACCACCTGGGCTGTGGGGAGAGTCTGCCTGGGCTGATGGAGGTCACTCCAAAGCTCCATCCCCCTCCTTTCTGGTAACCCTGGCAGATAAATGGGAGCTGGCATGCAGAGCAAACCCCTGGGTTGGAGAGAGGCTGTAGGAGGAGTGAGGAAAGCTCCTTGTCATAAAGAGAAATGAGAACTGGAGGAGACTTGGGCAGTTTATTAGTGCTTGAGTTTATGATTGTACTCTAAAGCAGTTGTCAACTGTTTGGTTTCTTCTGGATACCTCCATCCTTTGCCCACCCACTTCTCCATCCCCGTGACCTCTGTGAAAGCCACAGCTCTGGTGCTGGGAGCCTTTTTCAACAGCAGATACTTCCAGTCTTCTCTCCCTTTTGATGTGTGTTTAAATTGTGAAACTTCAGACTTTCTTTAAAGCTTGTTTTTCTTAAGTATATGCTTATGCTGTCAGTCTAACATATATATATATATATTTAATATATATTTTGGACCATTGAAACGGAATTAAAATGTGTCAAATGCATTAAGCCCGGTGAATGTCGTGCAAATTGGCAGCTCTGGCGATGAGGGGGTGCCTGAGAGTGCTCCTGCTGTGGGGGGGCTCACCCTGGCTTCACATGGGAAAATGATCCTGAGAAGAGGGATCAGGGAACACCAGTCTTCTGGTTTTGTTATTTATGGAACTACTTGTTCATTCTTAGAAATCCTTCGAGGGCACTTTTGTAAGCTGAGCATCTGCAGTGGCCTGTGACAAGTGATGTGTTAATTGGTGTGGCTGAACGTGCTCTCAGCATGTCCTGGCTCCCCCAGTAACGTCCGTGGGTTTTCTTTCTGTCTCCCCAAGATCTCTTTCGACCTGGCAGAGTACACTGCAGACGTTGATGGGGTTGGCACTCTACGGCTCCTCGATGCTATCAAGACCTGTGGCCTTATCAGCTCTGTGAAGTTCTACCAAGCCTCCACCAGCGAACTGTTTGGAAAAGTGCAGGAAATCCCCCAGAAGGAGACCACCCCCTTTTACCCACGGTCGCCTTACGGTGAGGATGCACTGTCTGCCTGCCTGCTCTCCCAGCTCGTGTCTCAGGGCTGAAGTCGTGTGGGTGTGAGATGGGAATGGTGATAGGGCTGCAGTGACTAGACATGTCAGAGGCATACCTCTCTGAATTCAGATAGAGAAAGTATTTGCTGCCATTGCCCGGGGGGTGGAAATGAGCGTCTCACTTCACAAGCCGTGTTCATTCAGAGTGGAGGGCTCTCTGGAGGGGGGGAAGACTGTCTCTTCCTTCAGAGGGCTGGGAGATACTGCTGAAGCGATAAGGTTTTATGTTTTTTTGTTGCTTAAATGAAAAAAATCCCAAGAGCTCACTCCTCCTTTCATGAACTCACATGAAATTTGAAACGGTTATTAAAGCTGTGTGCATGGAGGACTTTGGTGATAAGGTTTCAAATCAATTTGAGTGTTAAGGCACCAGATTTTCACTTTTATTCCTCCAAAGTCTTTTTTTTTTCTTCAGTATTAGCAGGGGTCACCACAGTGGAATATTTCACACGCTCTGGCTGCCTTAACTGTAAAGCAAAAGGAAAAGTGCTGTGCTTGAGTGTGCATAAGAAAATGAGTGAGAAAGTGCCCCAGCTCTTCCTGGCCAGTTCAGAGGCTGCAGAGAAAAAGAGAATTTTCCTGTTGAGCTGCTGTTTATTGGGCTGTGTATTGTTTCCATATGATGTGCCACATGGAGGGAGTGGCTCAAGCCCTCTGTGCAGAGTGGGCTCTGTGTGCCAGGCTGGCTGCATGCGAGCAGAGCGGGTGTGCATCCCTACATGCATGCAGCACTGACCTCTCTCTTTGTAGGGGCAGCAAAGCTGTATGCCTACTGGATCGTGGTGAACTTCAGAGAGGCCTACAAGCTCTTCGCTGTGAACGGCATCCTCTTCAATCACGAGAGCCCCAGGAGAGGTTAGAGCATCCCAGTGAACTGTTCCCAGCCCCGCCGGCAATCGATGCATCTGCAGGTTCCAGTTAAACTTAAAGCAGTCTGTAGGGAGGGTGCAATGACTCGTGGCTGCTCCAGGCATTCAGAGCAGCCCCCTGGCTCCCCTTGGAGCCCGTGGAACAGCAGCTTTCCCTTTTGAGCATCATATTCCCCACCGTGGCCCTCTGATGCTGCAGGGAGGCTGGTGCATCTGAGCTCGTGTCGGTGCCCTCGATGGCAATGGCATCAGCACACCCCTGAGGTTTCCTTCCCCTTGGTCATTAGTTAGGGCTAACGTTAAAAAGGGACATTAAAAGGCAGTTTTCCTAAACATTTAGGTGAGCAACTGCACACAACAGATGCAATTTTAGGTGTGAGTTGTGCTCATCTTTGTTTGTGTGTAAATGTCAAATTAGGGGGCAGAAGTAACTGACCCTTTAAATGCAGAAGACTAATGAGCGTGGCCTGGTATATTTTGCAAAACATGTGGATTATGGCCCATGCCTTCTAACAAGATAGCTTTTAACACAGGGCTTTAAAATGCCTTTCTGTTTAATCCTTAAAAGCAATGCAGCTTAAATTCCACTTAATCATCCCTTTTCCTCTTGCAGTACTTCATGAACAATTAATACTGGCATTTAGTTTGAGTAAGAAACCATGGTCGATTAAAAGTCTCTTCTACAATGACAGCTTTCCTCTGCCCTTACATATTTTGATTGTAGAAAGCACTCTGAAATTGAACTTTAAATTAACACAGAAAACTGGATTCTCAATGGAGAAGCCTTTTGTGGTCTGTTTCTAATGGAAAAAGGAATTCAAGTTTTACAGGAATGCAATTATATAAATTATAGCCTGACACAAAATATAATAATTTTAATCATACTTACAAATATA